>CM035092.1:77372737-77552737 GCA_020205505.1 Panax japonicus | reverse complement strand
CCTCAGTGAATTGAAATCGCCCGCAAACACTTACAGGAAGTAGGCTTGTCCTATTTCTGCAAAAGCATAGAGTCGTAATAGAATATACCTACAAATTCTAATTCTTGTAAAACATTTTGACCTACGATTAGATACACCCATAAAAAGTAAGTACACCAAAGCTCCAATACACGCACAGCATCTGGAAATTTTATAACGTGCATAGCTAAAACTACTCTAATAGCAAAGCAAACTACAGACAAAATATAATTTGATTGGATCACAAACAACTGTCGATCAGCCAAAAACTATGTGCAATTTTTATTCAAGTTTTTTAATTAGTAAGCTATGCACATTGTACAAATATACAACTGTACAAGTATATGCATGAGTTCTGTCAATATTTAGTTCATCATGGCACGACCCTCCATAAATTTGAATTTCTTCAATATAATATCACTAACTGATTGTATGAGCTCTGGCAATAAATAGTTCATTATAACATTGACTATTCTACTAGTCAAATCCATTTTAGATAAGTAAGCTTACTGAGCTTGCAATTTCTTTTATATTTTGATCTATCAACTATGATAAAGAATTATTACATTCCACCAACACTAAAATTTCAGAGTAACGTAAAAGATTTATAATCATCCATTGTTACCTAAGAGACTACTTTCTAATACATTAAAGTGACAAGAAGTCGACTTATGCAATCTCAAAGCTAAGAAATCAAGTTCAGGAAATAGGTACTATGCTGCAAAGAAAGACTCGAGGATAACACAAAACAAATCCAAAAGTGCTCAATCAATGTTCCAGCACCTGGGTGGCACCACATCAAGGAAAAGCTTCATTTAACATATCAAGGGTTGACTACCTACCATACTAGACTTTGTTCTATCACTTGAGATGTATTCTCATATCCCAAATTTCAGACCACCTACTTAAACTTCAAAAATGAAGTTCACTATAATTTTCAATTGATTTTTAATCCTGCAAATATATATATATATATATATATATATATAAAGGAAAAAGAAAAACAACAAAAGACATTATTGTATTTTCCAATGTTCTAAAAGGCGCTAGGCGGGAGGCGGGCGGCCGGGGGGGGCCTAGGCGGGATTTTTTATTTTAAGTCAATTTTAATATTTTATCTTACATTTATCTAAACAAAACAATAATATAAATCAAAACAATTTATAATAAAGATAATAAAGGCCTTTGTTTAAAGTTCAAACACATATCTATATTACTAATGTCAAAGTTCAAACATAAACATGCAATTATTCAAAGTTCAAACATATTTTTAACGTATTAGTTTTATTCATAAACAAGATTGCTATTAAATAATAAAATTTAAAATTTCAATAATTTAATTCAATATTAAAACTTAAGAAACTAAACATAAATTTAATAATTATATTGAATTAAACTAAATATTACAAATGTATCATCATTTATATAATTTGAAGTTAGTACAAGTTAAAAAAATTACAACTATAATAAAATTATTCATTTTGACTTGATATTGTTCACTTCTTGTTGTGATTTGATATGCTACAACTTGTATTATGAATATGGTAAATCATTAGAAAAATAAATATATCAAGATCTGATTTAGGTAATTATTAAAATAAAAAAAACCTCTCCGTTTAGACTCTGCCTAATTTTCTGGAGGGATTTTTTTGCCGCCTTGGGCCTAGGTGAGGAGCCAGGGGGCACAGCGCCTAGGCAAGGCACCAAGGGGGGCCTAGCGACTAGGCGAGGCGCCAAGGGGGGCCTAGCGACTAGGCGGACTTAGGCGGGGATTTTTAGAACATTAATATTTTTGTACCTTTGGATTTCATCTAATAAAAACTACACTCAAAAACGAAATATTCTGCTTCATTGTTACCCTCTTCACATTTCCTAGTGAAAGATCATGGTGTCAGATGGCATATAATCTCAGAGAGAATGTTATGTTTAGACTCATTATGGACCATCCGAAAAGATTTTGATTACCATATACATAATATAACAGGCACTTGCCTCTAATGTCACAGTGAAGTACACATTTATACATTTGGTGGTCTAGCAGGTGGTGAGAATTCATTGTTCCGATATTCGATATCATTTCCATTCTCATTTTTAGTTTTCATAAGTGGATATGTGAGATTGCTGTTTTGGTTGTCTGCTCTCTGCTGGTTGCAGAAATATTTTACTTTATTTGTACCTTGTCGAGTTCCTCAGAAATTTTTGTGCATGATGAAATTAGTAAAACTAAAAATTATATTTCGATCTCAGTAAATTGCCCTTTTCCCTGTTTAATTGTAGAAGAAATGAAAAATGGGGAATGGGACATTAAATCTCTTGGTTCTAAATTTCTAGTAGACACATTTTTTGTGGAATTATTACCACCAAATATTGTACAGTAATAAACAAGCTCAATGAAGTGTAAATTAACAAGTCCATGCAATTGGAGAATTCTAGATCAATGTTATGGCAACAGAAATTTATTAACCAGAACAAGTGGCATTTGAGATTATTTTAGGATATGTTTGCTATCTTTTATAGCAACAAAGCTTGTAGTCAATGAAACTACTTTATTGTATGTTATGGCCAACATTAAGAACAACCAAAGGAAATTCATTTCTGCATTAGATAGTACACCAGAACATTGAAATTTGATCATATCAACACTAGCAAGAAGAAAAGAAAAATAAAAGTTCGAAAGTAGCTCTTACCTCTATTTGTCTGTCTCTTGGAAACACTATAACCACCAACATAACCAGGAGAACTTTTAACCTGGACATCATTAGCTCCATTGCCAAGCCCATAACCAAATGCACTAGATTCCTCCTGCTCAGAATTTGCAGAGCGCCAGTTGTTGTCTCCATAAACTGAACCACTACCATATAAGTCTGCAAAAGCCGCATCATACCTGCCATTTGATGCAGAATATGAGGACGTGGGTGCACCAGTAGTTGCACTGTTTCTTCCATATCCCCCTGCTCCCAAATTGTAACTGTTATCAGCACCTGCATAACCTAGATTACCAACCTGGATAGAAACATTTCCTCCACCTTGAGGTGAAATTGGAGAAGATACCCAATTAAGTCCACTGTTGCCATAGTTTCCTCCTCCTCCAATGCTACCAGTTCCAGATCTCAAATACCCACTTGAATTTGTAGAATTTGTTCCGTAGTTAAGCCCCCCATTACCCCACAAATTCCGAGTTGGAGAACTAAAGAAAGAAGTGTTTCCTCCATTCCCACCATCAAAAGCCATAGGATTACCAAACCTATTTGAATTACCAACGTAATAAGGACTCATTCCCCTTCCATAGTTAACAGTATTATTTAAGTTTGCATTTCCGCCATAATTTTGGTTCATCCCTGGTTCAAAATTCAAGCCCATTCCATAACCAGAACCAAACGGAGCAAACCCACTTCTTCCAGCAGTAATCGGACTGAATCTACCATCCATCCTGACTCCATACCCTCCAACTGCAGTAGGAGAGTATCCCTGACTGTAGCCAGTAAGGAAGTTATCGATCCTACTCAAACCATAATTGTATCCACCAAGTGGGCTTCGGTTAGGACTAGGAGATAACTCTTTTGGGACTGCACGCTTGACCTCTACCATTTTACCATTAAGCTCATGAAAAGTTTTGAGCAACACTTTGTCCACCGCATCCTCTGAATCATAAGTGATGAAACCAAACCCTCTTGGCCTCTGAGTGTTGTGATCATACATCACCACAACATCCATTATTGTCCCATATTGCTCAAAATAACTTTTAAAGTCGCTCTCCGTGACAGTAGAAGCTAAACCTCCAACAAATATTTTTCTTGTGCGAACTGGACCTGGAGAACCCTGAATGCTACCGCTGTTTCTACTCATTGTGTTAGTATGATCATCCCTTGGAACAGCCTTTTTCGCCTCAACCTGTAAAATGAGAATTCAATGATGAAAACTAAGCTTAGAGCAAACTGAAAGTAAGAACTCACGTCAAACAAAAAGGTCTCCTGCAAGATCATACAAATGGAAAGAGCAGGAAAATAGGAACACGGGTTTTTCTTTTACTAATAAGAAGTTAAAACACAATGCCAGGTTACCATAAAGTTAAATGAGTAGCCTACATTTCTCTCTAATTTGAGTTATCATTATATAAATTATATTATTTGTTTAAACCAAATTCTTAATAAACTTGGACGGATTGGATGTTCAATCCTCTCAATCTAATAAATTAAGTAATGTAAATTCAAATTGATGTCAACAACTTACCATCCTGCCATCAATATTGTGCTTCTCCTTAATGACTCTATCAGCAACACCAGGATCGACAAATACAATAAAACCAAAACCACGGGCACGGCCGGTTGTCCGATCCTTCATAATCACAGCTTCCAATACCTCGCCGTAACTACTAAAATACTCCTTAAGACGTTCTTCATTTGTGTCCCACGAGATTCCACCTATGAATAGTTTGCCAAGATCCGATTGCATATTTCCTACGCATCAAAAAAATAATTCTCATATTAAATTCCAAACTCCAGAACCATGAATCACCCCAATTTAATTCTTACCAAAAGGCAAAATTAATCTAAGAAGTAGCATAACCCATCTCAATAAAGATTACACAGTTAAGGTCGATCCAACATATAGCAGGAAAACATCATCAAAGTTCTCTAATTTTTTACCCGTCCATGAAATGAAAATGTAGACACAAAATTAATCAAACAACAAGTATCCTACCTTACTTTCAAAAGCTACAAGAAACACATAAACAGTATGCTTGACAATTCGATTTTCACGGATTCAATCAAATAACATCGGATCCTTGGATGATCAATCCAACAAGAATTCAAGATTCCTGGAAAACAAGGAGAAACACACAACAGTGATTTAATTAAAACTTCATTAAGATAACAGTAACAAGAATAAACACCCAAGTTCAAATTTTGACAAAAACCCACCCGAATCAACAAAACCCAGATCAGAAATCTTAAAAAAAATTAAGATCTGAGATGAGGAGGTATAATAAGAACCGAGGGCATGTTCATCCTCCTCTGCCCCCTGTTTTCTCTATCCCTTGTGTTCTTTAAATTCTTCAAATTCTGATTTATTTCAATAATAATGTGAAATTGGATACATCAAAACAGATGGTAAGATACATATGCCTGGAGCAAAGAGAGAAGGTGTGATGCATGTCTATAAGCTTATATATATATATTTGCATATATATTTTTTTTCAGTTATTTTATTGTAGGACAGAAGGAAGAATAATGGAAATACGTGGACATGAGAAAGATAAAAAAAAAAGGAAATTGTTGGGATGTTTTGATCTCATAAATGGAAGGAAGTATTGCTTGTCCTCCAATTCGAGCATTATATACTTATTGGGAAAAACCCATAGTACTAAAACTCATTGTGTTCATGGAACCATGCAGTATGTTTGCCACCGCATAAACGGTGAAAGATCACTTAGTATTGCGGACATATTTGTTTTTCACTTCAAAAGGCATTAGGTGCTAATATATAGTACATGATAGTTGCACATTTAAATATATAAAAAAATATTTTATTTATATGTTTTTAAAAAAAATTGCAATTTATAATGATATATGAGTAACATTTTACCCAATTTTTAAAGGCACACAATTTTGAGATTAAGTAACTTAAAATGCACAATTATACCTTGAAGTCACTTGTGAATAAATTTTGTGTCAAATTTCAAATTCGAATCAAATCAAATATATTCAAATAAAGTTTTTTTATAGTCAAATTTTGAATCCAAAACAAATTTTGAGTCAAATTTTAAATCCGAATTAAATCAAATCTATCCGAATAAAGTTTTAAACCACTAACCCAATAGTATCTTATTGGCTCATCTTAGCCTACCAAAAGATGAGGCTCAACAAAAAGGTCATAACTTAAATGTTGTATTGGTAATAACTTAATTCTTTAAGTACAAATATTTTTTTTCTCACATCATTGGATGCAGGACTAGAGTGTTACAAACTTTACCACTTAAATTTATAACGTCCCTGGTAGAATTAATCATACACACGATCCACAGATCTTTGTCTCTATAGCCATTGTGGGAAAACACCGACTAGTTTCGGATCCCCACATCCGAACCTCCCTCTCTCCATTGTGGGATAATACCACTAGTCCCTGTATCTCAATCTCCGACAACCCGATCGTATGACCCAACTCAAACTTTTGAGTGTCAGCTCTGATACTATACTGAAATAACTCGGGTCAAATCCCGAGTTTGGAACAAATTTCGAATCAAATCTCAAGTCTGAATCAAATTAAATTTATTCAAATAAAGCTTTAAAACATTGGCCCAACAATTTTTTCTTGAATCGTTTTAATTCGCCACAAGCTCATCTAAAATATCACGACTTGAAGGTACTATTGAGAAAATCCTATAGTACTAAAACTCATTATGTTCATGGAACAATGCAGTATGTTTGCCACCATACTATGTGTATTATAGCCACCAGATAAACGGTGAAGATCACTTAGTATTGCTGACATATTTGTTTTTCACTTCGTAAGGCATTAGGTACTAATATATAGGTGACTAGTAATTACCCGTGCCTGAAGGCACGGTGTAACAAAAAAATAGGTTAAAATAAGAAAAATACTATATTACCTAAATACTCTTTTTAACTTAAAATAACTTACAATTAGACATAACAATTATCATAATTTACCACACTACCATAATAATTAATTTTCCTTTAAAAATAGATATCAAGAAAAATATAAACTTGTACACAAAACATACAATCATCAATAACAATTATTATAATTCACCACACCACCACAATAATAATAATAATAATAATAATAATAATAATTATTATTATTATTATTATTGTTGTTATTATTATTATTATTACTATTATAATAATAATTATTATTAATATTATAATTATTATTAATTTATTACTATTAGTATTATTATTACTATTATAATATTATTATTATTATTATTATTATTATTATTACTATTATAATAATATTATTATAATAATTATTATTATTATTTGATTATTATAATTATAACTATTATTGTTATTATAATTATAATTATAATTATAATTATTTTTGTTGTTATTATTATTATTATTGTTCTTATTATTATAATAAAAATAGTTATTATTATTATTGATATTATTATTATTATTATAGTTATTATTTTTATTTTTGTTGTTGTTGTTGTTATTATTATTATTGTTAGTAGTAGTAGTAGTATTATAATCATAATAATAATTATTATAATACTAATTATTATTATATTTTTATTATTATTATTATTATTTTGAATTAAAATTAGAATGGATCTGAACCGTACTTGTGATTTCCCGTCCAATTTAATTAAAATGAATCTGAATCTTTATTATTATTATTATTATTATTATTATTATTATTATTATTATTATTGTTGTTGTTGTTGTTGTTGTTGTTATTATTATTATAATTACTATTACTATTACTATTACTATTATTATAATTATAATAATAATAATAATAATAATTATTATTATTATTATTATTATTATTATTAGTAGTAGTAGTAGTAGTAGTATAATTATTATTAGTATTATTATTATTTGTTTGTGTGTAAAGAAGAGAGGAGAGTAAAAAAATTTGTGTGTGAACATGAGAGAGGGTAGGGTGTAGGGGTGAATTTGATTTGGACGGAAAGAAATATGAGCATTTAGATTAAGTTGAAAGGATTAAGTTAGAATGAACCTGAACCGTCTTTGTGCTTTGTCAAATGAAAAATTCAAAATAGGTTCTGTTTTATTATATAGATTAGTATTATTATTATTATAATAGTTGTATTATTATTATTATTATTATTATTATTATTATTATTATTATTATAGTGGTAGTAGTAATTATTATTATTATTATTATTATTATTATTATTACAGTAGTAATTATTACTATTATTTATTATTATTATTATTATAATAGTAGTAGTAATTATTATTATTATTATTATTAATATTAGTGTAGTAAATATTACTATTATTATTATTATTAGTATTATTATTATAATAGTTGTATTATTATTATTATTATTATAGTAGTAATAGTAATTATTATTATTATTATTAATATTAGTGTAGTAAATATTACTATTATTATTATTGTTAGTATTATTATTATTATAATAGTTGTATTATTATTATTATTATAGTAGTAGTAGTAATTATTATTATTATTATTACAGTAGTAATTATTACTATTATTTATTATTATTATTATTATTATTATTATAGTAGTAATAGTAATTATTATTATTATTATTAATATTAGTGTAGTAAATATTACTATTATTATTATTATTGTTAGTATTATTATTATTATTATTATTATTATTATTATTATTATTATTATTATTATTATTATTATAGTAGTAGTAGTAATTATTATTATTATATTGTAATTCTGAAACATAAGAATTAACCAATTTTCTAATTGTAACGAATCTTATGTCACATCTAGTATTTTAACTTTTGATATCACATCATGCCAACAATTAACCAATTTTTTTATTTGTTAATATTTGTTCTATTTGATAAATTAATTTTTTTATTTTGCAATTATTTTGTAATTGCTTTCTTATTATTTATATTTTTTATGTATTATATATTTTAAATGTATGCATACTCCAAAAAATTATTATAATTTAAAATAAAATATTGAAATACTAATTAATTAAGTAAATAGAGGAAAAGGAGAAGAGAGATGGTAGAAGAGAGAGAGAGAAAATGAGAGATGAGAGAGAAAGAAAGAAAGGGAGGAGAGGAATATGAGGAGAGAGAAATAGATAAGGCGGGTGAGAGAGGAGAGAGAAAGGGGAAGGAATATATTAGAGAGAGGGAGAAGAGGTGAGAGAAAGAGAAAGGCAGAAATTTTGGGCGGTTTTTTTTTAGTGTAAAATAGAACATGAGCCATTAGATCAAGTGAGATTAAATCTGAGCCGTTGTTGTGGTTTCTCAAATGATAGAATTCAAAATGGGTTGTGTTTTATAATATAGAAGTTGCACATTTAAATATATAAAAATATTTTATTTATATGCTTTAAAAAAATCAATTTATAGTGATACATGACTATATAAGTAACATTTTACCCGATTTTTGAAGGCACAAAAATTTGAGATTAAGCCACTTAAATGCACAATTATATCTTGAAGACACTTGTTTCTAAGGCCATAAAGTCACTCTTTATATCTACCTTAGAAACTGAGACCTCACCTATTTGAAAATTCTTTATTTTGTTTTTGTATTTTAATTATTTTGTTAATTTTATAAGATTTTTTGACACGTGAATTTGAGACCCAACTATTATTTATAAAATAAAGTTCTTGTCAAATAGTTATTTTTTTGTAATATTTGTCATGTAAATTATAGGTCATATTTCATTTCGGTGATCTACCTTTTAATTTTGTCAATTAAATTATTAATTTTTTTCAGTTCCATTCAATTAGGTCTACCACGTCAGAAATGGTTAATGTGACTAAGGTTGGCCATTATGCAGCTGATGTGTAACTAATAAAAAATAGTATTTTAATATTTGATTACACAATTATTATATATGAAAGGGCAAATTTGTCAAACCACTTTATATAATAAACCAAAATAAATAAAGGGAAACAAATATTTAATTAAACGAATTTATAAATAAAAAAGCCTCAATCATAAGATATTAGTGGGAATCCAAATTACAAACGTGTCGTGAGCTTTCATAGATTTCGACGTAACCTCCGATTCACCACGAAAAAACCTCAATCACAAATCAACCATCACCAAAAATCTGTGCTAACAAGCGTAATCATGGTTGAAACTTGACGGTAGAAGTATTTTGCCGAAAAAAGTAGTTCTTCAATAGCCAATTTTGAAAGAAGATGAAAAAATTGAAGCCGATTATTCCTTGCTCTTTTACGCGGACACAAAGATAGTGATACATATATGGAGGTTTAAGAAGGTGATACAGATCTGGAGGTTGAAGAAGAGTTTGCCTCTTTTGCACCCTAATTTCATCCATATGTTCGTCCTCCCTATTAAAAAAATCTTCATACCCAAACCCAAACCCAAACCCAAACGAAACTCTAGTTCGTTGCAGAGCTTACAATTAAGTCAATGGTTGATAAATTTTTTATTTTATTTTTTGGGTTTATTATTTGGTGGTATTAAATCTATTTATGTGTATAAATTGTTGGTATGATGTTAGTTTAATGGGTATTAATAAATAGGATAACATACATTTTTTCCATGTTAATTTCTTCTTTGAATAACACATGGGTTTGTGAAGAAGAAAGTGAAAATGGAGATGAGAATGATTGTTCAAAAATGGTGAGAATGTAAGATTTAATTTGAGGAAGAAGATGAAAAACATGATAATGAAAAAAAAAATTTGTATTGTATGATTAATTTAGTGATTTTTTGTTGGAGATCTTGATCTTTAATGTTTGGCTAAGTGGAGTTTTTGATCGATTTCTGATGATTTTAGATTTTGTTGTATTTTGATTAGTATTAATATATAATATAAAGTGATTTGACAAATATGCCTTTTCATATATATTTATTGTGTAATCAAATATTAAAATGTTATTTTTTAGTTACACATCAGATGAACAATGACCTACTCAAATAGTTACGTCAGCAATTTTGAACGTGGCAAACCCAATTAAATTGAAACAGAAAGAATTAATAATTTAACTATTTAATTGACAAAATTAAAAGATGGATTACCGAAATATAATATGATACATAATTTAGGATAATAATTTATATTTAAGAATAACAATAGGATTCAACCATTCACATCTTATTTCCATATTTATTACATATCAAACTTATAGTGAAATTAGAAACAATTACATATCAAACTTATAATCCCATATTTTATCTCCAAAGTTATATTTTAATATAAAAACAATAATATTACTTGTTTAAGATAATTATAATATAAAGTAGGCCTCCATACATATAATAATACTCCATATAACAACAAAACAAATAAAGTTTCCGATTAGTGTTTATTCATATAAGATAATTACAAATAAATAATTACTTAATGAAATTAATTAGTTATGTAATGTGTTGAGTGTCTCAGGTAATAAAATAGCATATGCGGTTAAGGTATGTATAAAAATATTTATTACGTTTTATGAGTTTGATGTAAATTTTATTGAATTGAAGAGACAGATGAACACAAAATATGAAAATATTAAAAAATAATGCTTGTTTCAAATTATTAAAAATAAGATAAGTTATATATTGAGTACATCTTCAAGCACAACGCAACAAAAAAGATTGGTGCTTATTTTTTAAGTTATTGTTTAAATGGCACATGAGGAGGTGAGTGACTCTAGCTTTTATAATAATAATATTTTAAAAAATTATAAAAATAATTTTTGTACATAAGATGAGAAAGAATATATTTAATTATGCAAAATGACGTTATTCTGAGGGATGCTTGTATTTAATTATGTTTTTGAGTTTTTTAATAAATGTAAAATAAAAGAAATAGATAGAAAATTTGGCCACTTTTCATGCCAAAATTTTCCGTCCAAAATTGGCCTGATTTGGACGGAAAACAAATTGGAATAAGTAATATTTTTATAATTCCCATATTATCGTCAACTTTTAATATAATAAATTTTAAATTATAACTCATGTCCTTAATTTTAAATTTTATATTCTTTTTTATTAAAAACTCAGAAACAACACAAAGGAAAACTTCAAGTTTTCTATTCTTTTCTTTTCTGTTCAAAACTCAAAAATTAACAGAGTGTAAAACTTTGGAAGTTAAGGGGATTTAACAGAAAGAAAAAAGACAAAAAATTAAAAAGTTAAAAAATTAAAACTAGATAAAAAATGGATTTAACTCCCATCCATTACACTTTTTCTCAAATTCCATCAATTCTTTGATCTTAATAATTTTGTTAGTAATGATCAAATATATTAATAGATAGTTGATGATATTAAGATCAATCCTACAAAAAATAGAATCGTAAAAAATATTTTAACCTTTAGAGTATAAAATAATTTTTATTCTTTATGAAAAATTCACATGTTCATCAAATGGTGAAAAAATATCAAATTACTTCACTTTTGAAATAATTATGCTATTCAATATAATAAATTAGTTGATCGATATCGATTTCAATTATACTATAAAAATATAATGTATTGGATAAAATTGGAAGGAAGGTGTAAACCTTAAAGAAGGAGATTCAAATTCTAAAAAATTATGAATAAACAAATATAAGTGTTAAAACTTAAAAATATCAACTAAACCCTATTTTTTCATTCCATCCAAGGAGTTCCTTCATCAAGATTGGGCATGGGCCCAAAAAAAGTGGGGAAACCCATTAGAATTGATGTGGAGAATTGGAGATGGGCTTACCTTGATCCATCCAGATAGAGTTCAATAGAAAGTGGGCCACCTTTTAAAAGTGCAAAAATCCAAATAACCCATGCAGCTCCGCTCCAATTACTTTCCCTCCGAATCATGAAAATAAGAGGAGCCCATTCAACTCCCTCCAAATTTTAAAAAACAAAAATTTAAACTCTCACCAAACCTGTATAATCAATTCAAATTCAAAGTACTAGATGCTAAATGAAATACATACATCTATATATATATATATATATATATATATATATATATATATATGATGATTATTTCTCCTTCAGATTAACGAATCCCATTTCTCCTATTCACTATATTTCTCGCTCTAAACCCCAAGCCGATCATGTCTTCTTCTTCCTCCTTGAAACCTCAAATCTCAGTCCCCTCCACTGCTCCTGCCACCACAAGCAGCGGTGATATGATGGGTCCCACTCATCAATCTTCCGGTGAGATCCACCTCATAGTCGGTCCCATGTTTGCCGGCAAGACTACTGCTCTCCTTCGCCGTATCAAATCTGAAGGCTCTAATGGCAGGTATTCCGATCTTTGTTAAGACTAATTTTGTGGTATCTAATTTAAATACTACTTAAATCTACGGAGTAAATATTTAGGTCGAAAATTGACCCTACCCAATTTGGATTCTTAGTTTATGTATTTCCTTTTGTCAATTCAGAGGTAATTATTTTACTACATAAAATTGTTTGTGTTTGTTTTAATCTGAAAATAAAAGTAATTTATAAAAAAACATATGTATTTTGATTTATCCAGTAAAAGTGTTTTTTTTTTGTTTTTTAAAATTAGTTATAAAGTGTGAAAATTTAAAAAATTTATGCTTGTTGAACTGCAGTAGCAAATTATCAATAATGAAAGCCAATTTGTAACTATTGATACAATTAAATATTTGTAGGAATGTGGCGATGATAAAGTCAAGCAAGGATAACCGGTATGCCATAGATTCAGTAGTGACACACGACGGGACAAAATTCCCGTGCTGGTTTTTGCCAGATCTATTGTCTTTTAGTCAAAGATTTGGGGCTGATGCTTATGACAAGGTATTTTTGAGTTAGGGAAATGAATTCTTACTCCATTTCATGCTATATATATATATATATATATATATATATATATATATATATATATATATATATATATATATTGTTCTATTTGTTGAAGAACCCCATTACATGTCTATGCCGGATGATGCCTAGTTTTATGCTCAATGTTTCTTATGGCTTTGTGCATTAATAACTCGAAGTTACTCTTGAAATTATACGGGTACAACTGGTTGAACTTAAACTTTTTGTAATTATATAAGTTTGATGAATAATACAATTGGATTTGATTTAAGAGTATTATGCACTTGAAACTACCTGTAACATGTGATTTGCACCAGTTTTGGAGGGATTTACTTTGTTTGCTGTCTGACATGCAAGGCTTTTAGCCTTCTAGTTAAGTGTATTGGATAACATTTTGTTGAATTAGTAATTAAAATTTACAAATGAGTCTATGAGAACTGGATTTGATTTATGCGGCAACTATAGCATCTAGCCTGCCAGTACAAGGCCATTTGATGTTTCAGTTGTTTGATCTTAGATGGAATATAATATTAGCACTTAACGATAATTGTTTAATAAGCATGGATGTGAATATTAAAAGGATTGTTAGACTTGCTAAATGCTACAATTTTCCTAGTGTAGAATTAATCTGTGATCAGTCTTCATATTTTTGTACTGATAGTGCATTTAATAGTCTTCTAACTATCGGTAATTGCTGACAGTTGGAGGTGATTGGTATAGACGAAGCTCAATTCTTTGATGACCTGTATGATTTCTGCTGCAAGGCAGCTGATAATGATGGTAAAACTATAGTAATTGCTGGCCTAGACGGTGACTACTTGAGGTGCTGTACAAACAAAACGAATGTCCTTGTTTTTCCATAACCTTGTAATATCTTATAAGAATTACTGGCGTGTCTTCGTTTAATGATGTTTTTCTTTTGTTGTTCATGCTTTGGCATGACATTTGTTCCCAGTTTAGTAGACAACTCATAAATCACAATGTTTATTCGCAGAAGGAGATTTGGGTCGGTGCTTGACATAATACCCCTTGCTGATACCATAACAAAGCTGACAGCTCGATGCGAACTATGTGGCAAACGGGCCTTTTTTACCTTAAGGAAGATAGATGATTCACAGACAGAGCTTATAGGTGGCGCTGATGTGTACATGCCCGTTTGCCGCCAACATTATGTCAATCGACAAGCTGTCAAGGAAGCTGCAAGAGTTGTCTTAGAGTCTCATCAAAAGGTTCAGAGTGATCACACTCTTGAGGCAGCTGCAGTTATTTAGTAAAATCTCTGGTTTGTTTTGCATCCTATTAATATTACTAAGGACTTTTTACTCGTTTGAATTGGTTTTATGTCAGATTTGGACCTTCAGTGGTTGTAGCTTACTGACATTATTATGTATATATAAAGTACCTTCAGATGTTTCATGTGTTGCAATTAGCTATGTTACTTAATGTGTGTAAAGATAGCTAAGAAACGGCGATATAGCTAATTTGTGCTGAATGTGGGAAAAGTCTAATCTCAATTATTTGATGAAACTTATCAATTTTGCTGCTCTACTTTTTCAACAATTTTTTTGGCAGTCTTATTTGGTGATTTTATAAGAGCATTCTTTTGGTTTTATCTTGTTTGTCAATTCCAAGTGTTACCTTTTGGTATCAAGGTGCCATTTTGATAAACATGACTCCTAGCATTACCCGAGGTAGGAACCCTTCATCTTCGGATGATTGACTAAAGACCAGTAATGGATAAACATACATTTGCATCTTGAATATTTTGATCAGACAAACATTTATAGTCTGACACACACACACACACACACACACACACACATATATATATATATATATATATATGATGTTTTAGATAATTTTATTTTTACCAAATTATTTGACGTTTTATATAATTTAGAATAATTAATCCTAATTTTTTTCAAATTATAAATTGTTACAAATGAGATAGAGAACAAGAGTATGAGATAAGTATAGTAAAGAGTATTATAGATAATTAATACTATATTTAATGTTATATAATTATTTTTTTAATATTTTTAAACAACTTTAAAATGACTTAAATTATGAGGATAGAGGGAGTAGATGGATGCTTGTGAGATTATCACAGCTGCCAGAAGAAAAATCAACCAAGGGGAGTGAAGATTTTTTTTGAAAACCACGAATAAAAATAATAATTATAGCCACATAAACACAACTAGTACTCGGATAAATCTATGGCCGTGCGCCAAATGCAGCTATCATTGTCGTTTGAGTTTCTATCTCTATTTTAACTAAAATTTTGAGTATTCTGGCATTGCATCTCCCATGTGAAAGTGTAGGCTGCGCCAGACTCAAATTTTAAGTAGCCAAACATACCGTTATCGTGTCTGTTTCGTTAGTGGCAATGAAATATATTCAACAATTATGGAGGTATGTTTGGCTACTCAATCCCGAGTGTTGGAATTGGAATTGAGTGTCAAATTTTAACTAAATTTCAATTCCATAGGATTACAAATGTGCTTACAATACAGTCGTGAATGAAAAGGATACCATTTGGGAGAGGCCACATCATTTTGTTTGATACCAAAACGGCCAAAGATGGTTCAGATCCTGATTCCTGAATTCCACAAACTAAAAAAAATAGAATGGAGCAACAGGGACATGATAACACTGTCTTTATAAACTACTTTTGTACATAAAAAAGATACATATATAGTGAAATACCTTTATATATATATATATATATATCATCAAAGAGAATAATGTCTTCAGCTACAATTTACTTCTGAATCAAACATCATCAGCTAATAATAGAGTTGTTTTCACTATCCTCAACTTCAGAAAGGAAAGGATCCTTAAGAAGTTCAGAGGCTGAGGGTCTTACTCGGGGCTGGCCAATGCATCTTTCAATAAAAGCCTTCAAGTCTGGATCACTTACTTTGTTAATGGACTGAGGCTTCACTCCACTTGTCACCTTCCTGTATATCTTAGCAATATTGTCGCACTCACTGTATGGTATCTCCATCGTAGCCATTTCAAGCAAGCACATTCCAAATGAGTATATGTCAACCAACTCCGTGTAATCCTCCTCGTACAACTCTGGGGCCATATACTCTGGTGTCCCTAGTAACGAATGTGCAACATGGTTCTTCCCTACTATTGCTGCTAATCCTAGATCACCAATCTTGACCTGTGCATATATAAATTAGAATAATTTTTATAAATCTCTATAACCAAAAAACAAAAGCAGAAATAAAAACAGTCCTCAACTTAGTTTGCTGAAGTACTAGTAAAACTTCTTTCGTTAATGGCAATGAAATATAGGGTAGGGGCCGTAGGGCGCTCTCTATATCTCAATGGCTGTCGATTCTGAAGATTAAATATAATAATTATATCCGTGAGTTATAAGCGTTATATTGATACTAGGAGCAATAGTTTCCTAGAAGGGTACTACTGTCTTGCTCCTACTAATTCCACACTTCATTATCAGCAACGAAAATCAACTGACACTGAATTCTGAAAGTGACTTAAACTTATAATTTGCCAAGAGAAACTAACTAGAAACCAACTGAAGGAACTATGAGAACGAAAGAAAAAAAAAGATGGAAAAAGAGAAGGAAAATCATTTTACATTTTTTATGAAAGAACCTCAAATTTATTTATTTCAATAGAATTTTATAAGCAGGAAGAAAAGTAGATACCTTTCCAATATTCCCATTGATGAAGATGTTGCTGCAATTCAGGTCTCTATGAATGATACAAGGGTCATGGTTATGCAAATACTCCAAGCCTGAAAGTATCTGTCTTGACCACTTCTTCAAGGCCTTCACTGACACATGACGATGCTTCTTCCTGTAATCCCTCAAATTACCTGATGCGCATGCCTCAGTAATGAAATTCAACGTATTGTGCTCAATGTCTTTCCAGAAACTGTAGAGAACAATGATGTTCTCGTTGTTCAGTGTTTGCAGCAACTCAATTTCAGAGAAAAGCCTATTGAGGACAGAGGGGTCGTCACTGAATTTCTTCAAACGAACCTGATTCCATGCCACATCTCGACCTTCCTCTTGATCAAATCCCCTATAAACCTTCTTAACAGCACCAACACCTAGTAGATCACTGTATCGACCAAACCGTCCAGATGGATCAACCTCGAGAAATGGTTCTCTGTCTTGATCAGACGAGTCAGGACTTGCAGAAGGCATCTTAAAGGTCTTATGCGTGAGAAAAAAACTAAGAATAAAAATAAATCCGCTAGTAACAATTCAACGACAAAGTAAAGGTTCTGCCAGCATTCCTTCAACGTGAGAAATTTTATCAAACCTGCGACAAAGAAGACGGCTCAACATAGAATTTGTAGAAAAGTATGAAGCAAGGGGTTCAGCAAACAAAAAATATACCAATTCCTCGATATATACGTGAATCTCTGAATCAATATAAAACAGACATAAAAAATCTAATTACAGAATGTGATCCAATTTATCGCAGCTGAAAATTTGCAACACCAGAAAAAACAGCTAACAGATTACCACTAAACTAATTGTTCCCAAAATTGAAAACAAATGATCTGAACAGAGAGAAGCTTTAACTATTAACGTTCAGTTGAAAACCTGTGCTGCTATACAATCAACTAAAGTAATGATCAAACAAATAAAAAGACAATTCCATAGGTTCAATTGCAACTATCACAAGAGGAAACTCCAGTATTTTATTAGCAAGTACTTGCATTTGATCTTTTTACCAGTAAGGCTGAAATTGAAGTTCTAATCATACTGAACAGATTCCTGAAGCATAACAACATTAAAAAACCATTTAATCTTCCTAAAATATGAAGGAAGAAAAGAAATTAACAAACAACAAACTCATAAAGAAAAAACATCAGACCTTCAAATTCTAGTGTTTCGACTAATGTATAGAATAATAATATACATGAAGTTAATAGAAACAAAAGCAGCAAAGACGTATATAATTGAAAAGCTTTATGAAATAGTAATACCGAAATTAGGGTTTCAACTTGCAAATTTAGCAGTTCGCAAAAGAAAGAGAAAATTTCTTGAAATCGAAAGAGGAATATTCACCTTCAGATCCTCCGATACGTGAGCTGATGAGAAATGTTCTTCCTCCATTTAAAGAGGAGAGCTGAAGATATTACTATTATTATAATTATTATTATTATTATTATTATTCAGTTGAAGTTTTGATGATTCGAAGGAAATTATTAGCATGAAAAATTAAGGGATTGTTTGGACTGGAGAACGGTATATATTTATAGGCCCTCGCCATGAAGTTAAGTTACTGGATGGAGATTTTTTTTTTGAAAAGATAATATTTTATTAATATAAGTTAGAGGATAACACATCAACAAAAAAAAAAAGGGATGAGATTGATTCCAAACCTTGATCAGACTTAGAACCGTTTGTGTAAGAGCATGCGCTACCTTGTTCGTTTATCTTTTCACAAACACAAACTGACAACTACTAATATCTAGATTTAGAATCTTCCACTATTAAGTCAAAATCAGATAAATCTGCACATGTAATCGCTTGGATCACCAACTTTGCATCAGATTTCAAAACCACATTTTTGAGTCCCAAGGTCTTTAACCAGCTTAACGCCTCACGAACACCAATTGCTTTCGCAATTATAGCATCCAACGGACCATCAACTATATCATTCTTGACTGCCAATATGGACCCTTCAGCATTCCTTACCACACTGCCATAACCAATACGTCTAGCGTGACCAAAAAGAGTTGCATCAACATATAAATGTACCCGTAGCTGGCTTCTTCCAAGTCGAGTTAGCATCAACAACCTGTTTTTCACTGTGACTGGTAATAACCTGAGTGTTCCTCCACTGCTCATGCAATGTATAAATCATTTATCCTTCCTGAATTATGCGATAACGCCAAACCAGATCATTCTTACTGTTCCAGAGATTATTAGTGTTCCAACTAAAAATTTCTTATAAAGTAAACTTTGTATTACTATAAGTTAGTACTCCCCCGTCCCTCAATATGTACAAATATTAAAAAAAATGATCGTATAATATTAAATATGATATTAATTGATTTTATATTAAAAAAAATTATTTATTGTGCAAAAATAATAATAAAAAAATCTAAATTATATTTAATACTTGAAATAATATTAAAAACTAAATAATTAATACTTACTAAAATTTTCAAATGACATTAAAAATAAAAACACTTCTCTAAACGATGAATTTATATTAAAGGAGGGAGGGAGTCAATTTCGTTGGAGAATGAGCAGTCTATTCCCATCAAGAATATTGAGATTTTGACTTGAATAATGACTCCACAAAGGCACAAACTGACATGTAACCTAAAGCTAACCTACTTAACAGTTTAAATGAATCTAATTGAGTGGATTCGAGTATTGAATTGCTTAAATTTAGTTTACAAAATTTATAAAGTATAAAATAAGATTTGATTGAGATTTATTTAACTATTGAGTCAAGCCCAAACTGTTTGAACTTTTCGTACGAATATGATCCGAGTATCAATAGAAAATTATAATTTGAGAAGGCTCGAATAATTTATCAAACTTTAAGATTTGCTAATATTTGATTAATTTATATTTCGAGTCGAGCTCGTATCGAACTTTTAGTCGAATGAATACGAATTGAGCTCGAATTATTTGTTCATTTTACCGCCTTAAACATACTCACCCACTCCAATTTTTTTATAAGATTTATATAAAAAAAATATTTGCATTTAATTTTAGACAATATAATTATAAAAATTATAAATTATGTATATATTTATTATTTTCAAAAGTTAAATGAATTATATATTTAAAAGTACTTTAAATTAATTTTAAAAGTCAATATATAATATAATAATATTAATCACTACTCCCTCCGTCCCAAATTAATTGCTCAATTTTGACCTTTTTAAGTCAAATTGACAATTTTTAGAATTGATAATTAAGCATATATAAATATATTTCTAAAATTATAAAAATTAGGATTAATAATAAATTGTATATACTTTCTTTTGATTATAATCTCTTCACCTATATTTTAGCAAAAATAATAAAAAGATTAGTTTTAAAAATGGTCAATTTGACTTTAAAAATCCAAAACTGAGCAATTAATTTGGGACGGAGGGAGTAGTTGGTTTCCTAGTCTCTCTCCTCATTAATTTGTTTGTTCACGGGTTAAGGCTCCAGTGCTCCACTAATTTTTAATCCTTTTTGTATTTTTATTTTATGAACTAAAAGCCTATTCGAAATTGATATATGTGAGGATATATGGGGATAAATATGAGGTCAAAAGTGTTTGTTTATGTGAAACATTGTCGAGCACAATTTGCCAACAACTTTCCATTAAGCCTTGTGATGCTTATGAACACACTATATATTGGTCAAAGATATTTTGCATGGTGATAGGGAACAAGAAGCTATTCAGTGGCTCCACATAGGTAGTAGTACCCTAGTCCCACCATAACATGTGGGTTTAAGATTAATTTATGTGTTGAAATTGACTTATACTTGTGTTTGTTCGACGAATATGAGAGTCGGGGGACTTCGTTCTCCGATGAACGAGCCATTGGCGGCGTTTCAAAGAGGCATCGCCCTCTGAAAGTCAAGCGCAAAATGTAATTGGACTTGAATATTTATTAGTAGTCTGATCTTAAATTTTATTAATATATTGAGCCTCATGATTAATAAGCCCATATTATAGAAGTTAGGATTTTCTAGTTATTATAAAAATATTATTTAGTGTGTGAATTATTGTAAAGTGTGTGAGGTATCTAATCAATACATCAGTTAAGTAAGACTAACCAAATTAGTAACGGAGTATATTACATGTTATTACTTTTTCATCTTTTATATAATATATCTGCAATTGCAATATTATTCGTTAAAAAATTCTAAGACTGTACAAGGATTGTAAACATAATGGTGTGCGGTAGATCTAAATGAACCAAAAGAGAGTAAAAATGAATGAATAATCCAGCAACATGTAGTTATGGTAGACGAGCCTTGCCTACAAGTAAAAGCCTGAAGGGTTTCATGTACCACCCGTGCCTACTTTAATAGCATTTGAATCTATTCAACTTTTTACTAGTAAAAGGGAAAAGAAGTTGGTCTGGATTCTGAGTTCTCAGAACGACAGATCCACGACAAATTTCATCTTTAATACAAGTGATTCGTGACTGAGACTACCAAATCAAACCAACTTTGCCATGACTGGTGTATTAAACATAGTAGCTAGAGTTATTTACAATTTGTTATGAGCATTGAACTCATCCATAGTTACCATTTCCCAACTATGATATGAAGCAAAAGGGAACTTCCCATTTATAGCCCGTAATGTCAAATTTGAAGACCATGTAAATCCAAGCATATGACAGGAGGGATGCAAAAGTCAATCTCATTCTTGATCATTACTCCAATGGGCACAGCTCAGCTCCATTCAATTCCAACTAAACTGGCATGTGCTCACCAATCTACACCATCACAATACATAGCAAAATTTATATTGCAACGTAACGTAAAACCATACACTGTATTATAGGGAATAGCAAAATCAACCAAATTCAAGCAGCAAATTGCAAAGAGCAGGAGCTGAGGTGATTCATAATGTAGACATCAGATGGCTACAGTATCTCTTATAGAGACATGTGATTTCACTTTTCAGTGTAATAAAAGGGATTACAGCTACTGCCCCATTAAAATATAATAATAGGTCTAATGCCGTGTGAATACAGCATTCGATGCTCTGAATGCATAATGCAAACTGGATGCACACAATAATATCAAGACTATTAAAATATAGGCAAGTTCATTTATGAAAGTGCATCAAGAAGGCTGCCACTACATCCAATCCCAACTGTCCTAAAACTTCACAGCTGCTCAACCCACAACCAGATTGCCCAACAAAACCATTTTGAGCAACTGAGAAAAACAAGTAAACTTTTGCATATATCATGGCCTACAAGGCAACAATCAACAACATTTTGGAGAGAAATCAACTTCACGGCCTACAACATTTTGGGGACTAGTGTTGTATGTTGTTGCTATTAAAATAAATAGGAAAAATATTGTTTCCATCTTCAAAATCTATTTGATAGAAATTGGGATGCTTCTATGCTCCGACATTACTCCATTCAATACAACAACATATTTCCACTTTAACCACAATGTCATCATACAATGGAGTATCAAACCATTAAGTGGTTTGATGGTATTTATAGAAAGAAGTTAGATAAGGTAACAAATAAAATATAACGAGTCCAATTTATTAGTCTGCATTAATCAATGAGCAAACATATCTTTTAAACATTTGAACTTAATAAGGGGAGTAAACCACATGCATATCCATCATCTGGCCTGCAAAACTAACCCACTCATTTTTTTCTCTAATACAGAACTCCTACGTACATAATGACAAGCAAAAAATTTATATACAAAGAGGTTAAAAAGCTCATAAACACAAATGGAATCTTATGAGAACCTAAATGATAAAAGAGGACATTAACATTGTGGTTGATATAAGATGAGGGCCATGAGGAAGGTTGTCCAACTCTTGTTCTCTTTTGTTACAATGCATGGATGTTTTACCCTTTGCCAAATGTACTTGTTAGCACTTATTAGAGGAGCCTGCATGTAGGAAGGGGGCACTCTTTGTTCACGGGTTTAAGCCTTTAAGGAGGAGTGCTCCAACTCAAAGAGATTTCTGAAGGAAAATCAAACACTGCATAGTTGCTGTACCATTTTCTCACGATAAAGCTAGTGATGCTAAGATAATCAAAGCTGATATTTAAAATAATATCTATTTTTGCAATATTGTAATTGAGTGATGATTAACAGGTTTTATTATTGTAATTAATAAGTACAAAAGTATTATTGTTACTAGATTCATTTAAACGAGTTGAGTTTAAGCCAGTAAAATTGAGTTTGAGTTCGAGCTCGTGTTGAACAAGCTTTTACTCGAACTCGGCTTGTTCGTGTAAACTGTAAACGAACAAGGAAACTTACTCGAGCTCGACTCGTTAAATGAACTCGAGTCGAGAAACACAAAAATAATACTACTAAAAAGGAAAATAGAATAGTTGGAGAAAACATAAACTTGGAGAATGTCGTTGGAATGGTGTGTTCGTCTCTGTCTGTTCAAAGAGCAACGATCAATGGTCTTAAAGGAGCACCCATATGCTTGACCGGAAAACAATCCATGCTCCCTCCGATGAATGATTGTTTGTTCTTGCTTGATTACCGGAGAACCAATGCAGGAAGGCGTTGTCACTGCGAATTGGTGCCTACTATGCTCTTCATGGAAAAGAGTGATACAAACAAGGATGTAGATCACTCGTGCCACACAAACGAAAATTATTTCACAAGTGAAAATCCTATTAAAAAGGAAACTACTTCGAAGTTCTAATAATACTCAAGTACCTTAATTAATATTCTAGAATATTCTACTTGATCTATAATTACATAAAAATTGAATATCTATCTCTAAAAGACATTCAAAATAATAACTAACTTCTTAATTTCTTCTCCCGTTTCGCATGACCCACTTTTTGAGCTTTATATATTAAAAAACTTCGGAGAAATTAGAACTCCAATTAATGTAGCTTATAAACTAGAAGTTATACCAAACAAGATTGGCCATGCCACAGACTCAGCTTAAGAAATAAATAAGACGACCAAAGAGAACGACATTCAGTTTTAAGGTCAAATAGTGAAGGAAAAAATGAAGGTAAGCTGTATCTGTGAAATGATATCTAAAGATTTATCTTACTCAAAAATAGTCCATAAAACATGGGAAGAAAAAATATGCAAGTTTAAGTCACGGTTGAGATGTGGATTTATGTGTATTACTGGCATTAACATATATGGCTAAACAGAGAAAAAAAATGCTCATAGAAGAGGCAAAAACAACTTGCAACAAGATCTCAACAAACCAAATATATCTAAAAGTATTCAATGAATCCCGAAGGAATTAAGAATATAAGGATTAAAAAATAACACTTTGATAGGCCAATAAAATCCAAATCTGAAAATTACTGATTTAATTTGCTACTGAATCTTACTGGGCATCATATCATGCATTCACCATCCTTGTGGTCATCAAACACAACATATTGTACATTTAAAAGAGCATTACTTAAATTTTGGAATTCCTTAAATTTTGGAACTATCACTAAACAAAGAAACAGATACAGATTACCAAGGCGGATTAGATCCCTCTCTTATGGAAGGTGACCTTGAAATCATGCTATCATCTCTTCCCAACCTCGACATGCTCCTTCCAGCTTTTGGAGTACCTACCCCAGGGCTTGCACCACGATAACTAGCACGCAGAGATTCATCAACATTGACAGAGTGTGAGGACTTGGCAATTGCATTCCTAACAAACTTCTGAGCAGCAGGAGACAAAGTTCGTGCGCTCGGACTAGCACTTCCCCTTCTAACTGGTGAGGACAATGGTGGTTTCTGAAACATCTTAGACCTCTCCCTCAGTTTACGAGCAGCATCCCTTGATAATGAATGAGCTTTGACATCTCTCGAAGGTGGCAAAGGGATTTTAAATTGAGGCCCATTACCATTACCACCAATATCAAATGGGGTATCCTCGGGCTCCAATCTCAGTGGCGTCCCTTCAATTTCTCCCCACGTAATAAATGGTGACTCATCCACTCCTGGTGCCGGGGATGGAGTCTTAACATAGCTATAACCATTGTCCGCTTTCTTACTCGATTCAACATAAAACGGAATTGGGGTCTTCCTCAAATCTTCCAGATCATACTTTTTCAATTTATCCCCATTTCTATCCGACAAAGAAAAAGGATGCGGAGTAGCACCAACAACAGGGGCATATAGCACTGCTAAATTATCTTCATCCCGAGGCACGGAATCCATCATTTTCCCATGAAATCGAGTATTTGCCCTACTTATTTCCTTCGTCAACCCCCTAAGCCTCTCGTCTTTTTCCTCCTTGGTCAATGCCACTTCACCCAGATCAGAAGGATGATACATCAACAGATTCTTTGCGTTATAATTCCACCCTTCCAAAGTACTCGGGGGCTGATCAGACGTGCCATAACCATCAGTAATCCTGTCCCTCTTAACATCTTCAATCGACTTAACATCTTCCTTTTCACCTTCCAACAAAAAACTATATCTCTCCCTCTTCTTCTTATTTACTTTCTCAATAAGTTTAGAAAAACTATCATTATCCTCACTGGTATACCTCCGGAAAAATTCATCAAGGCTCAAATTAGCATCAATTGAACCATCATCATTAGACTCAATTACACCAGAATTCTCATTACTTTCTACAAGAGGGGTTTTATCTAATTCAAGTGGAGTAGTATTTCTAAAGAAAGTCGACCCGGGTGTTCGAATTTTACCTTGGGTGTCCAAAGTTGAGCCCTTTCCAGCTCGTCGCTCCAGGATTTTCAACTGGGCATCGCGAATTTGGACCGGATCGCCCGTCCGGACAGCTTCTAGCCAATCAAAACGGTCACGTAGCTTGGGGATATCAGGGAAGAAATCCCGCTCAATGATTTTTTCAATTGCAGCTACATAGGAATCCTCGTCAAGTACTGCGGAGCGTTTTCTAGGGTTTTTGGGAGTAATTGAAGAAGAAGATGATGAATTGTGGTTTATGATGGAGTTTTCGGAGAGAGAAGGCGAAGGTGAAGAAAGTTTGCGCGGTGAGTGCCCTGGTGATAGCAACATGGTTTGTAAAGATGAGGGTTTGGTAAGATTTTTTGTGAAGTTAGGGTTTTCGAAACTGCAATGAAAATTGATAACCCAAAGAAAGAGAAAATAAGAAGGAAATTTTGATAGGCTCTGAACTTAAAGGTTACCTAATTATTGTAATGAATACTGGGAACTGGGAAGAACGAAGTCGCCGAATTGAATCAGAGATGATGATGATGATGATGATGATGGAAGTTGACGGTGGTTTATACGTAAGAAAAAACGCGTCCAAAATCCTAATCTCAATCCCCAACTATTGAAGCGGGTCGTAATCTAGCTAATTTGATGCAAGTTTTGGGCTTTAACCCTTGATACTGCTGCTTTGAGGCCTAGTCTCTTAACAAAAGGCCTTTGCAGTTGGAAAAATAAACAACCAGCCTTTACACTCTCTTTTTGAGTTTTGAACAGAAAAAAAAGAATAAAAAACTTAAATTTGTAAAAAAAAAAATAGAAAATTTAAAATTTTTCTTTGTGTTGTTTATGAGTTTTTAATAGAAAAGAATAAAAAATTTAAAATTGAGGACATGAGTTGTAATTTAAAATTTATTATATTAAAAGTTGAGGATAATATAAAAATTATAAAAATATTACTTATTCCAATTTTTTCCGTCTAAAATCAGGCCAATTTTGGACGAAAAACTTTGGCAGAAAAAGTGGCCACGTTTTCTATCCATTTTTTGTTCGTTTATTAAAAAACTCAGAAACATAATAATTGGAAAAAAAATCTTAAATTTTCCGTCTATTTTCTTTTTCTTTTTCTGTCCATTTCAAAACTCATAAACAGAAAGTTAGAGTATACAAATTTATTATTGTTATTATTATGGATTATTTTACTTTATAATTAGTTTTTTATTTATCTAGTATTTTATTGGGTAAGGAAACGGCTCATTTGAATCTAGGATTTGGAAATAAGGCCTATTTTATTATAGGGTCTGGAAAATAAAGCAGATGAATGCCTTGGAGGAGTTTACACAATTATACATACGTGGGCTTATTCAAGATTATGATCGAACGGCCAAGATATAATCACCTACCCTATAAATACCATAATCCTTGCCTCCTTCCGTCCTAGGGTTTATTATGCTTGTATTGATTAATAATTAGGGTTTGTTTTTGTCTAGGTATGAAATTGGGGCGAATAAATTAATAATATCCGCAAAACCCATCGAAGAAAAATCGTCGGAAATGGAGTTTCCGCTTTGAGCGAGCCTCGTTCTCGTCAAAGAAAGGGAAGTTTCTCATATCCTATCGCCTTGGGGTGACGCAGACTCTCTGCAATTACCTCTTGGGACTTGCCATGAGAACGTTTTTTAATTTGATTTTCTTATTTCTAAAATTAGATTTATGTTTTATAAATCTTCTTCGGCCCCTGAGGAAATCAGATACAAAATACACCATCTTTCGGGACTGATTGGCTTTGTTTTCAAGGCCTTGTTGACCAATTCTGCAATTCTGAGGTCTCTTTTATTATTATGTTTATTATTATTATTAGGTTTGTATATATTTATACTGTAATTTGTGGCTAAACTAAATAAATTTATTTTGAATATAAATTATAAAATATGACTGAGAAAAGATTTTATAATTTTAAGTTGATTGGTGCCCAATCCTCGAGATTAAGCTTCACCTGATACAATAATATTAGAATGATATTTTTGGTAATTCTTATTTATATTTTTGGTTTTTTAGTAAGTTATTATAAATGAAAATTATAGCAGGAAAAATAATTATAATATTAGAATGATATTTTTTTAAGAACGTCAAGAAGAATTTAGAATGATTGTTATGTTTTTGAAGAGATACAATAATACCTTTTGAAAATGTATTTAAATATTAGAGACATTTTTTTTGAAATGATATGTTCATCCAATGGTCTTATCAACCCTTGCATTGATACAATTGTTTCATTCTGAATCATTGCATTGGTTTAATTATTTATTAGTCCGAATCAATACATCCCTTCCTTGTGCGAATATATCTATTTTGTTCAAAGAGTTATATAATTTTTTAAATCACATCAATTGAACCTACACATGCATTAGTTTTAATTACAACATATAATATATTTATTATATATTTTTCCTAATACTGTTTTTTATATGTGTTGGGTCATGATATTTTTTTTATTGAGCCGAGTAGATTGGGCCTACTTATTTGATTAGTCCATCGGGTCCTCATTATTGAGTTTTAAAATTATTGGGCCTGGTCATTATATTATTCCTGTTGGGTCCTTTTAAGATCGGGTCGGATCAGTGGATCGACCCATTAGATATTTTAATATCTCTATCTTTGACTTGTACTGATGAAAAAGGAAGGATGTCGACTGTTGTAACTGCAATGCATTAATGTGGATGAGATTATAACCAGTCGGCGGCATAAACAGTGCATGAAAAAGGTGACAGCTTGCATGCAGTCGGCAGAAATTACTGAGAAGTGGGGGGCTGTGTCAGACAGTAGTGAGTGGCACGGTAAACCGGGCAAGAGAGTATAACCTAGCAAGGAAGTCTTCAAGAAAAGGTACACACATTCAACCAAGAAGGCTTTCTCTCAATACACTAGATATTATTATCCTCCATTATTAACCCTTGTGAACATCGGTATTGACTCTCACGCCTGAGCTATCCCCCGACGGTCGAAGTCGTCAAGCTTTTGGTGTTGATCGTGTTTACTGTGTAGGATCAGGACGTCTTAAGTGATTGAGATGTGACAGAAGATCTAGGCGTTAACATTGGCGCTAGAAGGAGGGTGAGTTTAGTGTCTTGAAATTTTCAATCACAAAGATTTATTTGTTCTACGTCGGAAGATGGTGAGGAGTAGAGCAGATACGCTGGAAGGACAGCCGAGGGCTGTTAGCTCGTCTGTCCAGCATATTTCTGTCAAGGATCGTCTGAGTCCTTCGAAGAGTGCTTATGAGAGTGAGAGCACTGCTTCCAAGCATATTTCCAAGGGTTCTCGTTCGAGAGCTCACGGTTGGGTCAGACGGAGGTTGATGTTTGTTGATGACAAAGACCGTGATCAGGATCGGAGGCAAGTGGAGGGTTCTCCGCCTAAAACGCACCACCGAAGTGGTCGAGATGAAAGAACTGCCAAGTTGACAAAGATGGCCGAAGAGGCAGATAAAGCTTTGGAAGTTCTTCTAAAGCAGATGAAAGATATAGCTGTGCAAATGTTTCGGATGACCGATCTGAAGGAAGAGGCGTCCACTTATGTCCAGTCCAAGAGACGTAGCAGGCATAAGGAGGTACCACGGCGAGAGGGGAAGGAACCAGAGCATTCCGTGCATGTATCTCGAGGTCGTTCCCATGACCGAAGGAGATCAAGGAGTAGAACTCCTGAGGCATCGAAGAGAGCACTTGTCGTCGTTGGTTCTCGAGG
Organism: Panax japonicus; assembly: GCA_020205505.1. Taxonomy (NCBI): domain Eukaryota; kingdom Viridiplantae; phylum Streptophyta; class Magnoliopsida; order Apiales; family Araliaceae; genus Panax; species Panax japonicus. The sequence goes on along the minus strand of CM035092.1, from coordinate 77,523,155 downwards.
TCGAGATGGTGGCAGACAGAGGAGTAGCTCGAGGGAGGTCGCGCCATAAAGTAGAAGGGGAGAGCAGCGTCATGAGCACTCTCACCGTGATGACAGGGCCACACGCCGAAGTAAATCCAGAAGCCCATTGAGGGTGGTGGTTTCCATTAGAGATGGTCGATCAATTCCGAAAAGGAAGGAGTCGCCGGAGAAAGAAGTCTCCTCTCAACCAGAAGGTGTGGATTTTCTAGTGAAGGAATTGAAGGAGCTCCGGAAGCAGTTGGCTGAGGTGCAACAGGTGAAGAACACTCCAGGAAAGAAAGCGTCCCGTTTTTCCTCAGACACTCTTAAGGAGAAGGCAGACACCACCAAGAAGTTGCCTCACATGGAGAGTTATGATGGGTTTGGGGACCCTTATGACCATAGCCAGGCGTTCGACCGGCTGATGGATTATTATGATTTCACAGATGCTGCTTAGTGTCATACGTTCGTCACAACGTTAAAGAAGGATGCGAGGCAGTGGATGGGGACTTTGCCAGCAGATTCAGTATCTTCATGGATCGAACTTTGTGACAAGTTCCATGCTCGTTTTGGGAGCAACCGGAGAAGAGGGAAGCCTACAGGTTCTTTGGTACAGGTCCGACAGTTCACCAATGAATCCTTATGTCAGTATGTGAAGCGGTTTAGAGAGGCAGTTGGTCAGGTGTTCGATCTTAATGATCTTCAGGCTGTAGGGTTGTTCCAAAATGGCCTGGATCTGGTGAAGTCTGAGAAACTGGTGAAGAAGCTGATGTTTCACCATCCGAAGAGCTTAGCCGAAGCTTTTGATAAAGCAAAAGGCTACATTGTGGTAGAGGAGGCTATAAATAGCTTGAAACGTCCTTCTTCAGACCGAGTGAAGGAGGCAGATGTTCCTAAAGTTGAAGGGGATCAGAAGAAGGCTGGAGGGTACAATGATAGGCTAGAGGGCAGTTCGAAGAAGTATAACAACTCGTGGCGACAGGAAATTAGTCGCCCACCTGTTCCCACCCCGAAGGTGAATAAGGTTTACACCAAACTGAATACGGATAGGTCAGTGATTTTGGATCAAATCAGAGGCCAGCCGTTCTTTGAACCGCCTCGTGATAACTATAAGACAGGACAGGGTAATGCTCGAAAGTATTGTGACTATCATCAAGCCGCAGGTCACGACACTAATGAGTGTTGCAATTTGAAGGACTTCGTGGAGAGGAAGGTTCAGAGTGGTTTGCTGGTTCAATATGTGGCCAGGAGGGATCAACAGGATCAACAGAATGTTGACTGTACTGTTCAGACAATTCAAACGGTTCTACCCGTCTAAAATGCTCCATCACCACCACCAAGGCACGTCGTTGATGTAATAATCGGTGGGACGGTAGGAAAATTGGTAGGGGAGAAAAGGAGAGGATATATGGATTCGGTCATGTCCGTGGCGGGTGCTCCCCCGAAGATAGACAGATCGTTCCCAGGGACTGTTATATCCTTCACCGATGCAGATTATCCTTCGGAGCCCATCGAACCTCATGAAGGGGCACTGGTGATCACTGCACAAGTAGGTTCGGTGGACGTGAAACGTATGATGATAGACAACGGATCTTCTGTGGACATTCTATATGCTCATGCTTATCAGAGGATGTATCTCGATGGGCGAATGATGGAGGTTAGACAGGAGGCTCCCCTATACGGCTTCAACAACGATCCAGTCAAAGTGGCAGAAACTATTGAGCTACTGGTCATCTTCGGTACTGCTCCACAACAGGTAAAAATAACATGTAAATTTTATGTTGTGCATGTAGATTCGGCCTACAACGCCATACTGGGAAGACCTACCTTGGCTGCTCTCCAAGCAGACACATCCATCCCTCATTTTAAAATCAAGTTCCCCACGACCCATGGAGTTGGAGAGGTAGCATAAGACTTGAATATGGAAAAACGATGTTATAGGAATTCTGTGATCGCCTCGGGAGTAGGGGTCAACAAGCAAAAATAAACCATGGCAATTGAGATCGAGCCCTTCACTGAAAGCAGTTCGGAGCCATTGGTTGTTCCTGCAGGAGAGACAAAGGAGATCGAGCTGATCCTCGGAAAGAAAGACAAAACAGTGAAGATTGGTTCGGGTCTGCCGGAACCTCTCCGGACAAACCTTATGGAACTACTTCGCTGCTATGTGGATATCTTTGTATGGGAGCCACAAGACATGCCGGGAATCAGCTGAAAGATTGTCGAGCTCCTACTGAATGTAGATCCTTCGACGAAGCCAGTTCGACAGAAAAGACGGATCTTTTCACTTGAGCGTCAGAGGATCATTGATGAGGAGATCGCGAAGCTGATAGCTGCCGACTTTATCTTTGAGATCGACTACCCGGAGCGGATGACTAATGTGGTGTTGGTGCAGAAGCGGAATGGAAAGTGGCGGGTTTGCATCGACTACACGGACCTGAACAAAGCCTATCCGAAGGACTTCTATCCTTTGCCCCATATTGATCAGCTCATCGAATGTCACTCCGGGGTATGCATTACTAAGCTTTATGGATGCTTTTTCAGGTTATCATCAAATCTCCATGTGCAAGGGAGACATTCCGAAGACAGCTTTCATCATACACCGTTAGGTGTATGCCTATAAGAAGATGACCTTTGGCCTGATAAATGCTGGAACCACCTACCAGAGAATGATGAACTTCATCTTCGAGAGGCAGCTGGAGAGGAACATGGAGGTGTACGTGGATGATATGATCGTGAAGAACATGAATGTTCAGAAACACTTGGATGATCTAGAGGAATGCTTTCAGACTGTCCGTCATCACAAGTTGAGGCTCAATCCTGCAAAGTGTACCTTCGGGCTCAGTGCATGGAAGTTTCTGGGTTATCTGGTCAGTCAAAGGGACACTGAGGCCAATCCGGAGAAGATCCAGGCTATTCTCGACATGAAGACTCCTCATTCGTTCAAAGACGTTCAACGTCTGGCTGGTAAGATTGCAGCTTTGAGGAGGTTCATGTCCAAATCTGCAGAGAGATGCTTGTCATTCTTCGATACACTGAAGGGACCGAAGAATGCAAAGACGTTCCAGTGGACTTCGGAGTGTAAAGACGCCTTCCGAGGCATAAAGACATATTTGTCTTCGGCTCCTTTATGAGTGAAACCTGCTCCGACTGAGACCTTGTATTTATATCTGGCAGCTAGTTCGTTGGCCGTTGGAGCGGTGCTGGTTCGGGAGGTCGGTGGGAAGCAGCATCCGGTTTATTATGTCAGCCATGTCCTAAGAGACGCCGAAACCAGGTATCCAAATATTATGTCGGCTCCAGGTCATCTACACAGATTAACCGCTGAAGAAGGTGATGAACAAGCCAGAAGTTTCGGGGAGACTAGCAGCATGGACGATGGAATTATCCCAATTTTTTATTGAATATCATCCCCGAACTGCTATCAAATGGCAAGCCTTGGCCGATTTCATGATGGAATGCTCGTTCTCCGAAGCAGATGCTGAGCGGCCAGAAGCTGAGACGTCTGATCGAGCAGTTGCAGTTCTTCAGCATAGCCAGAATTCATGGACGATGTATGCGGATGGGTCTTCTACTGTGAATGTCAGTGGGGCAGGAATTATTTTGACAAGTCCAGAGGGATTCAAAGTGCAGCAGGCCATCAGATTTAGGTTCAAAGCAACGAACAACGAGGCCGAGTACGAAGCAGTGCTAGCAGGAGTTCGACTGGCGAAGAGTCTAGAAGTTCAGAAGCTGATCATTTATAGTGACTCTCAGTTGGTCGTCAAGCAGTTGTCAGGAGATTATGAAGCTCGTGGGACGAGGATGATCAAGTATTTGGCAGAGTTGAAAGACCGGCTTCAGTACTTCGCCTCTTATGAGTTTCAGGGCATAGAGTGTAACGACAATTCCATTGCTGATGCATTGTCAAAGCTGGCCACTATGGATGCGGATGTTTTTAACGGGTCGGTTTATTTGGAGGTTTTGCAGCAGCCGAGTATTCAGCATGAAGCCGTGATGTGCATTGAACGTTCCACCTGTTGGATGACTCCCTACAGTGAATATCTGGCAGATGGCGTCTTTCCTTCGGATCAGATGCTGGCAAAGAAGATCAAGTACAAGAGTGTCAACTTCGTCCTTATTGATGGAGATCTTTATCGAAGGGCATTTTCGTCACCATTGTTGAAGTGTTTGGTCCCGTTCGAAGCTGAATATGCTCTTCGGGAGGTTCACGAGGGCATTTGTGGTGACCATATGGCTGCTAAGTCATTAGCCTACAAAGTGCTTCGGCAGGGGTACTACTGGCCTACAATCTTCAAATAAGCTACGGAGTATGTAAAGAAGTGTGAAAAATGTCAACTCAACAGTCTGATCCCACATCAGCCACCAGAAGAGCTATACTCGATCTTATCTCCTATACCCTTTGCTGGTAGATATACTGGGTCTATTGCCGAAAACTAAAGGTCAAGTCAGTTTTGTCATAGTTGCTATCAATTATATGACCAAATGGATCATGATATTTCTCCCATTTGGCCGAGTAGATTGGGCCTACTTATTTGATTAGTCAATTGGGTCCTCATTATTGAGTCTTAAAGTTACTGGGCTTGATCATTATATTATTCCTGTTGGGCCCTTTTAAGATCGGATCGGATCAGTGGATCGACCCATTAGATATTTTAATATCTCTATCTTTGACTTGTAATGATGAAAAAGGAAGGCTGTTGACTGTTGTAACTGCAATGCATTAATGTGGATGAAATTATAACCGGCCGGCGGTATAAACAGTGCATGAAAAAGGTGACAGCCTACATGCAGTCGGCAGAAATCACTGAGGAGTGAGGGGCCGTGTCAGACAGTAGTGGATGACACGGTAAATCGGGCAAGAGAGTAACCTAGCAAGGAAGTCTTCAAGAAAAGGTACACATATTCAACCGAGAAGGCTCTCTCTCAATACACTAGATATTATTATCCTCCATTGTTAACCCTTGTGAACATTGGTATTGACTCTCACGCCTAAGATATCCCCCGACGGTCGAAGCCGTCAAGCTTTTGGTGTTGATCATGTTTACTGTGCAATATCAGGACGTCTTAAGTGATTGAGACGTTGCAGAAGATCTTGACGTTAACAATATGTATCTAAATTACACTTAAATTATTGGATTCTATAAAAATTTATTATGTGTAATATTATTTTTTATATGTATTCAAATTACATTTAAATCATTGAATTCGGAAATTTTTTTAACTAGAATAAATACTATATATTTTTTAAGAGTCAAAACAAAAAAAAATAAAAAATAAAAATTGGACGGGTCGGAAGTTGACGATCCACCTAGAAGGACTAGTCCTTAAAATAAACAGAGAATCATCATGAACATAATCATAAAAAGGTATAATTTGAGCACATCAGAAAAGGAAAACGAATAAAGCAATTTTAAAAAATATAAAAATAGTTTCAAGCTCCAATGACAGTGAGGATGGAGTAATTTTTTTTTCTTATATCATAATTTTATATTTTTATGCCATTAAATTATTATTACTTTTGGTCTAATACTTAAATTTTAATATATTCTTGTATTTATTGATTATTAAGCACTCATTAAAAAATAATTAAAATTTTTACGGTAATAAACTCATAAAAATTAACAAATGAAAATGATAAAAAATAAGCCAACGAACTGAATTACTACGCACTTGTCATTACATTTTTGGTAAGCAAGTGTTTTACAATGAATAATAATATTAAGTGTATAAATTTAAATAAAAAATTATGTATCAATTATAGAATTTATGTATTGTATACAAATAAAAATACATAAATTTTTTATTTTTTTTATACGGTGATTTAGTCACGCACACTTTTTATGTATAATTTATGTCCATAACTTTATTATTTTTATAATTAGGTTAAAGTTTTATCCACTGAAATATTTATGTGAATAGTAATATTAAAATCATGATAAATAACAAAATTATTTTTATTTTAATAATACATTGCGCTGCCAATTTATCTCTACTCTTTATAATTTTGGAAAAAAACACCTTTTTACCACTGTGGTTATAGTGATTTAACGAAATAGCCATTGTGATTTTAAAATATTCAATTAGCCCACTGTACTTTTTAAAAATGTTCAAACAGGTCATTCCGTTTATTTTTTGTAACTGCCGTTAACAAATTGCTTACATGGCATTTAAAAAACAAAATAAAAAATGACAAATTGCTTACGTGGCTTTTAAAAAGAGTTTTGTTAAAATTTTTAAAAATAGATTTTTTTAAAAAAATAGAATTTTTTTTAAACAGATTTGTTAAAATTTTAAAAAATAGAATATTTTTTAAAAAATATAATTTTTTTTAAAAACAGAATTTGTTAAAAACAGAATTATTTTAAAAAATAGATTTTTTTTAAAATAGAATTTTTTTTAAAAACAGAATTTATTAAAAAAATGGATTTTTAAAAAAAATAATTATTTTTAAAAAACTGATTTTTTTTAAAAACATAATTTTTTTTTAAAAACAAATTTTTTTAAAAAACGGATTTTAAAAAAATTATATAATTATTTTTAAAAAATAGATTTTTTTAAAATAGAATTATACGGATTTTTTTAAAAATATAATTATAGAAATTTTTAAAAAACATTTTTTTAAAAAAAATAAAATTTTTAAAAACAGATTTGTTAAAATTTAATAAACAGATTTGTTAAAAAAAAATTTAAAACAAATTTGTTAAAACAGATTTTTAAAAACAGATTTGTTAAAAAAAATTTTTAAAAAATAAAATTTTTAATTTTTTTTTAAAAAAAACAGATTTGTTAAAAATAGATTTTTTAAAAAACATAATTTTTTAAAAAAACCAATTTTTTTTAAAATGGATTTTTAAAAAAATATAATTATTTTTAAAAAATAGAATTTGTTTTAAAAGCAGAATTTGTTAAAAAAACATATTTTTAAAAAAAATTGTTTTTTTTAAAAAACCGTTTTTGAAAAACAAATTATGCTTTTAAAACAAATTCTATTTTTAAAAAAAATTCTGTTTTTTAAAAATAATTATTTTTTTAAAAAAATCCGTTTTTAAAAAAATTCTGTTTTTTAAAAAAAATCTGTTTTTAAAAAAATCTGTTTTTAAATAAATTCTGTTTTTTAAAAATAATTCTATTTTTTAAAAATCCCTTTTTTTAAAAAAATTATGTTTTCAAAAAATCTGTATAATTATATTTTTAAAAAAACTATTTTTTAAAAATCTATATAATTATATTTAAAAAAAATCTGTATAATTTTATATTTTAAAAAAATTCTGTTTTTTAAAAATAATTATATTTTTTAAAAAAATCCGTTTTTTAATAAATTCTGGTTTTAAAAAAAATTCTATTTTTTTAAAAAATTATATTTTTTTAAAAAATTCTTTTTTTAACAAATTCTGTTTTTTTAAAAATCTATTTTTTTTAAAAAAATCTATTTTTTAAAATTTTAACAAATCTGTTTAAAATAAATTCTATTTTTTTAAAAAAATCTGTTTTTAAAATTTTTAACAAATCTGTTTTTAAAAGCCACGTAAGCAATTTGTCATTTTTATTTTGTTTTTTAAATGCCACATAAGCAATTTGTTAACGGCAGTTACAAAAAATAGACGGAATGACCTGTTTGAATATTTTTAAAAAGTACAGTGGGCTAATTAAATATTTTAAAAATACAATAGCTATTTCGTTAAATCACTATAACCACAGTGGTCAAAACGTGCTTTTTGCCTTATAATTTTGGTACGACTGCATTGAAATTTTGTTGTTTATTTTCTCTGTATTTATATAATAGGCTGCAGGCAACAAGAAGACGACAACGTTTAGGATTTGTGGTGGGGCAGGGGCATGACCGGTCATTCTTCTTCTTCTTCTTTTTCACAGAGACCAGGCTTTCCACGTGAGAGGAGAGAGAAAGTGTCCCACCAGACAAGCCATCCAACGGCTCACGCTTACGGTGCACATACTCATTCAAACCAACCTCACCTTCCTTAAAGACTTAAAAATGGAGTAATAATAATAATTCATCGTACAATATCACTCTTTTTCTACTGATCTTTCATGGTACTTGGCTTGGCTCAGTCAATTCTTCTGAATTAGAAATCCAAATTTTTAGCTATTTTCATCTTCATACCCTCTCTCCGGCGAGTTCTATCGGAGCTTCGGCGCGGTCGACGGCTCCAATTGTCTTTCCTTCTGTAATTACGGACTAACAGCGTAAGGTATTTATTATTTGTTTATTTATTTGCTAATATGAGGATGAATTGGATTTTGAAGTGGTTAGGGTTTTTTGGTTTAAGCTTCCACGTTATTGTTACTGCTCTATAGGTGTCTAACTTACGACTCATTTGATCTGCTGTATAATAAATTTGAGCTGAATTAATTTGTCTTACAAGTTAGTTTTATTTTTCTATAACTCTTGTACTAATTTGTTCACTCTCTTCATTTTGGCCGTCAATTTCTCTATGTTCAAATCACCTTTTTTCCCTGTTGGCTTTCAGTTGAGAACATTGGGAAAGTCAAAAAAGATAAGAAATGATTGATGTTATTATTAGTTCTGGTTTTGTTTCCCATTGTTATTTCTGTCTTTTTATTTTTATATTTCTTTACCGCAATAGCTATATGGTATTATCTTATAGTACATTTTACATTCTCTTTCCCGGTAGAATCTAAATTTGTTGGGTGGGGGAGGACTTGGAAATATTTTTTTGACAACCAAATTCAAAGCAATATTAAAAATAGCTTGTTTGCGTAGGCCGATACTAGTTTAACCATTCTTGGGTTTGACCTCTTTTGATCAATTGTAAATTGCTCCTATCCCGGAGATTTACATCTTCCAAGGAAATTTAGATTGTGGAATGCCTAAAGGTGTAAAGTTTTTCTCTTTATGGATTTATTTGTCAAATATTGATTATCAAATTGCTGTTATATTTGAGGTTCGGTATGGATGCATGCAATTCCATGTTCTCATTTTCATTATATTAGGGTTGTACATCCAGTTTGAGCATATATGATTTAACGGTATTACTTTAGCTTTGCTTTTATTTTAAACTATTTGCATGTCGACTTTGGTCGTATCTTTTCCTCTTCCTGTTCAACTCAAGTCAGCCAGATTCTACATTATTGTGGGGTGTGCCAAAGTCCTTGAGTGATTTGAAAGAGAAACCAAGTTGGGAGTGGGTGATTTCTAATAGAATTCTCGTCGTTTTGGGCTCGGTCATACATGCGTCTAGTCAATTAGGCAATACTAAGACAGCAATGGTGTGTTCCACCTCTAAAAACCAACTTAGATTCCAACTTCCAAGTGTGCTAATTCTGTAAACCAAGTTTTACGGATACATAAGACCAATAGCTGCAAAGAAAGGTATAACCCCCCCCCCCCCCTTTTTAAAAGATGAATGGAAATAAAAAGGTTTGTTGATCAATTGGTACATGATAAGGAAAATTGGTAAGATAGAAGAATCTCCAAATCCTAAAGTGTGGCATATGTGAGATATTGACAATAACAGCTCGAGTTAGTTATGTTTAGGTCGTATTTTGTTGCGTGTTAAATTCCACAGTAGTTTTCACTCTTCAAACTTCATATAGTTGTGGCCAGAGCCTGTGAAATGATGGCAGTTCAGCACACTGTATTTGCCTTTATTCATCATGGCTGTTTTACTTGATAATAACCTCTAGTAGCTTCTTGCTTGGCTTAGTCTTACATCATCGCTTTGTAGCTAATAACTTTGGAGTACCATTTGAATAGCCATCTCTGATGCTTTTGGACTGCAACTTGACTGTTCTCTACATCTTTGAGTGGTGATCCGTCTTCACTCCCAATCAACACCAACCTTCTGATGACCTTAGAAGCCTCTAAACTGTACACTTTTGAAATACTGAAACTTATTAATTAACCACTTAGCATGGCTGTCCGCTGTTGTGTCGTATAAGGGGATATCTTTCTCTTCCAGGATTGGTACAAATCTTTCCACATGGCTACTTTCTGGGCCCCACGTCGACTTTTCCTATACATCCTGTGGAGAAATAGAGAAGAGAAGATGTTTTCTATTATATATCTTACAATGTACAATAGAGAGCCTTTATATATGCTTAGAGCTGCAGTACATTTGGATAGTAAATAAATCATCCCTTAATCATACAATCTCCCTTTAATCATGCAATCTCCCAAATCATGCTATTAGAATAATACTAACACACCCTCAAGCTGAGAGTCTTATATTATGATTTACAACTTGTTACAAAACATAATCTCAAAACCAAAAAGATTCAAACCAAACTTGAAAAGGAAAATATTTTATCTCCAATATTCCCCCTCAATTTGAGGCTCTCTTCAATTGGCAGGAATAATGAAAAAGAAAGAATGATGTGTGTGTCCAAAGTTAATTTTCACCCTTAATACATAACTTCATATCCACTTTTTTCCATACTGCTTCCAAGATATTTCATTAATTCAAACTATTTGAATCTCATATAACTTCAAATTTTTGGGATTTTTCAGTATTTACATTTTTGTAATTTCCTTAGGGTTCTATATGGAACAACTTGTAACATGAATCATGTGTCAAAGTTTCAAGTTAGTTCTGGTATAACCTTTACCTCCAAATTAACATGTCAAGATAATGGTTCCCTGGCATGAACTTATTCTATCTGTTATTAGTTCAATAGTTCAAATTCACATGGCTACTTCAAGGGAAGGTTTGTCCAATGAAATTTCTACTGATAATTGCAGCAGAGAAAGAACTCCGTTGCTGGGTTTCATGACTCAGTCTCCAACGAAAAAGGAAGCCCTCTTGTATTACTTGATAAAGAGCCACGTGAACTGCTGCAGAGAGAGATCCCTTCCACTGTACCACCGTCATAACAATTTAGTCTAGAAAGCAGCACTCTCCCAGTTATGTCGGAAAAGGTGCCATATAATCTTAAGCCGGTACAGAGCCCTGATGGTGTGATAGATTCATCACAATCGAACCAAGAAAGAAGCTCTGTTTCTACACTTCGTGAGACATCGAACCAAGAAGGAAGCTCTGTTTCTATACTACGTGAGACAGAGCTGGATAATTTGCATCAGAGACAGAGCCCTGATAGTGGCACCCATACAGCACAATCCTGTCAAGAAGGAAGCTCTCTCTCCACAGTACCTAAGAAAGAGTTGGAAAACATTGAGCAGACACAGAGCCCTAATACTAGTATCCTAGCATCAGAAACCAATCAGGATGGAAGAAGTCTTCCTTTTATTCCTGAAAATGTGCTAGATCTGCATCCTGGTATTAGGATCCCCACAACACAATATGATCAAGAAAAATTCTCTTTATCCATTAGGCCAGAAAAAGTTTTGGGAAAATTACCCCTGCGACGGAACCCTGACATCATGGTTCCTGCATTACAGTCTGTTCAAGAAGGAAACACTCTTAGTAAAATACCTGAAAAACCATCAGAAGATGGATATAACTGGCGAAAATATGGGCAGAAACTTGTTAGAGGAAATCAATTCATTCGAAGCTATTACAAATGTACATTTCCTAATTGTCCATCAAAAAAGCAAGTGGAACGGTCACATGAGGGGAATATTACAAATATTAATTACCGGGGGAAGCATGAACATCCCAAACCTCAACAGAGTTCCCAAACAGCTGTGTCTATCCGGGCAAGAAGACCAAATAAACCTTCCTTGACCAAAAGTGAAGGTAAGTGATGAAGTCTATTGCTGTTATCTGGTTCATGTTAACCAATAAGATTCTTGACTTTTTTGGTGACCTGTATTTGCAGATGAATCATCCAATGTTCATAATAGAGCATCCCATCAGATTGTGCCAATAGAGGACCCTAAGATCTCAACTGTTGAAACAAGTGTTGATGTTATGGAGGGTGCAGCTCCAGAATCAATTAAAACAAGAGATGAGGTTGATCATGATGAAGATCCAGACTTTAAGAGACAGTATATTCGCAAACTCGTAATATTTTGCTATGTCAAAGCATGCCCTGGGCTAACATGTTAATATGTTGTTAAACTGTGATTTTTTTTTACTGGCAACAGGAAGAGAGACATTTCTACTGTTGATACTTTGGCTTTGGCAAATACAATAAATGATGAATCTAGGCTTGTTGTCAAGACCACTAGTCTGGTTGATATAGTGAATGACGGCTATCGCTGGCGCAAGTATGGACAGAAATTAGTGAAAGGCAATCCAAATCCAAGGTATATAAATTTCAGTGCTCATGCCCAGCAACAACTTTTTTTCTATTCTAATTCTTCTTTGATATGCATGCAATGCCTATCTGAGTGGTACTGTATCTTCTTAAAATTAAAGTTACCCTTATAGAAACTTTGCTATGAGCTGATTTCATTGGACTGGATAGAAATTCACTCATTCAGACTTCCTGTATATTGCTTAGCTTCGTTCACCCAAGCAGCTATATTTGGCATTGCTATGATTCTATTAGTCTGTTCATAGATTGAATTTCCTGCATCTTTGTGATGACGTCTTACTGAAGAAAAATTTCTAGATTGCAGCAACTCAATTCCAATATATCCCTGTTAATCCTTATATACAGTCGCAAACACTAGTTGTGCTCGCCATTATTCCTTATTATCTCAGTACTTATCCCTTGCATCCTGCAAAGGATGTCGCAATTCTGTTATACTTCCGTTAAAAAGTGAGCCATTTTTTGCAAAATGTAAGCAATATTAGTGTGCAAAGATTATATTTTCAATGTGAACCCCTGCAAGTACAAGTGCATAGGCTCATGTTGGAGGTGATATCTGAAATTGTGTCATAAACTAAGACATTGATGTACAATAAACAAGTTTCTTAATCTGCATGAGAATTATGACATTCTTTGGAAGACGGTGGTTGTAATTCTATACACATCTGTCTACACTAGCTTTGTAAATTTCTGGCATATGATAACACTTCTTTCTGCTAATGTTATTTAGGAGTTACTATAGGTGCTCGAGCACTGGTTGCCCTGTTAAGAAACATGTGGAGAGGGCATACCATGATCCAAAAGTGGTTATAACCACATATGAGGGACAACATAGCCATGACATGCCTCCTGCAAGGACTGTTACTCATAATGCATCGGGAGGCAGTAATACAAATACGAAACCCCAGAATGGTCAATCAAAATCTGAAGCAGAAGAAAAGGAAGCGGTTGGTCTGGATATAGTTGTTCATGTTGGTGCGAACTGAGCAATAAACACCGGCATCCTAACTTGTCCGCAACTGAACTCAGTTCTGATCCCAGTTACAGTAAGCTACTTATTCTAGCAAGTAGCAATTCATGATGATATTTATTGACCTAGAGCAGGATGGATGTGTGTGCATTAGAGGCATTTTGCAACTCCGTTTTCTTCACATTTTTATCTTTTACTAATGTTTATTGTTTGTTTGTTTGTTTGTTTGTTGTCTATGGGGTTCGAGTAAAAAGATAAAAGGGAAAGGGAAATGCAAAGTATTGTTCTAGGGCTGAAAGTTACTAAAACAGTGTCTTTATTCAGTAACTGGATATGTATGAACCTCTTTTGGCTGTAAAAATTATTCCAAGGAGGAACTATAAACAGAATGTAGACGATATCAGAAGTATCTAATTCTTGATAACCAATTATGTTTACCTGTTCATGGCTGGGTGTGTGCATACCTGATTTTTGTTACTTTAACCACTTAAATCAAGTATAAGAAACTATACAATGGCCTTTATTCTTTACTAAAGATATCTATAATTTCATGGACAATTCCAAACGTTTCATCGTATCATATGGAAGTGTTAGCTAGTTGTAAATGAAAAATTATATTGTTGTGGTGCCTACACGAACATGATGTTATTGGTTAGAGAATGCTTTCTAGGCATGATGCCAGATTTTTATTCTACTATTAAATATCCCCATCACATGACAATATTCTTTAATGTGGGCGGTATAGAAATTACTACTACTTACTAGTAGTACTATGATTCTACAAAAGTGGGGTGCAAATTCAATGGCAATTTGAATAAGAATGGTAACATGCATACCTATTTATATTTTTTTTGTCATGTCCCAATCAAAATTTAGCTCTTTCTAGTACATGTTAATTTATTGGCATATCTTTGGTCAAAATTGTCCCCGTGTTTTTAATGCTTTTTAAGTACAGTAGCATCTTAAAATAATAATAGATCCTTGGAGTCTGATTGATAGGATTGGCCACCAGGAGGAGGATCCAAAGACAATATGCCCTGTAGTTAACTTAAATTTATACGTCCCCGTGTTGAACCATAATATTTGGTATAAAATAATAGTAAATTCTTTTTCTCCCACAAAATTGTGTAAGCTGCCAAGTGTGGCTTAAGGAGTGATTTGAGAAAAACTTTTCTTTCTAATTTTAATATTGGCCTGTCCGGATTCAGTTGATCTTTTAATACAAAGAAAGAAAAGTTTGATGCATAACATACTACAGAGCTGAGAGATGTCATTGTTGTTATAAACACTATAATACCAAGGAATAATAGAAAAAATTGCTACAGGTTTAATCTCAGCACCAGATCTTAATGAGATGAGAAGTTAACATGAGCTCAGATCTCATTTCCATGCGCAAGAAGCAACCAAATCTCTGTTCATCCAACCCAGATAGAGTGCTCCATCTCTTTCTTCGAGCCTATATCTATCACAGTAGTTAACTAGTAGTGTTTTAATGGTAGCATTCACCAAAGAACTCAAAGGGTACGGAGTAAATCCAGCCATTCTGAACCGGGACTTCCACTTTCCCAGAAGCTCATGGCGCTCCACTCTCTCCGTCCCCTCGCACGCTATTATGTTGACAACATCTCTTGCAAGGCAGTGCTGCTCCACATTGATCCGCTGCTTGTGTTCCCTCGGAAGAGTAGCGTCAATTGATTCAAACATGGCCATATAATAATCCATTGTTTCAAGAAATCGAGGAAAAAATGCAGCTGTGTTTGTGTTTGACTCTTGTTCGACAAGGGTTACCACTTTGGGGTTCAAGCTTTTTACCAACCTTAACAGCCCATCCCGATGATTTTGAGTGCTGACACTTTCATCTGGCATGTGGTGTAGCATGAAAGCAAAATTCACAGCCAGTGCTTCCCCTGCTCTAATGCCAATATTTTCTGGCTGGACCTCACTTCCAGAAATTGTTGCACCATGGAACTCAAAGGGCACCTTAAATGAATGGGCAAGCCTAGAAAGCCTCTGTCCCACAATATTTAGTCCTCCTCCACGAGCATATGCTGAAGTGGAATCATCGATACCTGTTATTCGGATATGGGGTGGCCCACCTGGCCGGGCAGCAAAAGCCTGGATCAGAGTTATCCATTGACTTCCTTGACCAATTTGGAAATCAATTATGTGAACTCTGTTTTCATCCTTCATTGCTTCTGCAATCGCACCATTTGCAGACATGTACCCAAATTTGAAGTAAGGGCAAACCTCAAACAGGATGTGCATATAAGAAAGAAGCTCAGAGCTTTCTGGTTCTTTGCATCTTAAAGATCTGTAGATCAAACTTCCTGAAGAGGCCAGCCTAGCTACAAGCCCTTCCAGCAAGTACGCACCCAAACGCTGAATTGGTTCACCAGAAACCGACACCATTTGGCGTAACTCAGCCATCAACCACTGTGCAGTCAACAGATCATTATCTGATACTGCTTTTGCACAGGCAATAAGAACCTGTTTCATATCCCTTCGTGGAATTGCCTCAAACATCTGTTTCCAATTGTCAATCTCTGGTGAGGCCAAGTTACAATCAAAATTGTCGAGAACATCAGAATCTGGTCCCAGCATTACAGATTCCAATTCTCTTAGCTTATGCCTCAAGTCATTTGTGTCATCAGTTACACAGGACACACTAATTGGAGAACCGTAGTTATTGTCCGGGGAGCGGTGCGAGTCAGGCGGGTATGACTGATATTCTTGTTGTGACATGGGGCTCCCATTGGGTGAGAAACTGACAGTTGATGATGAGTTGTAAACAGTGTTAAAACTGCCAGTTGCTGAAGAAGACTCCAGGGTGCAGTATTGTTCACGAGAAGCTTTAATGGAGTATAGATTTCCGTGGCTGCTATTATTGTAGCATAATTGGTTGTCTAAAGATTGAGACTGCGGCAAAGAGTAGGACTCAACTCCTTTTGTTGACTGATAGAACAATGTGTTGGACATACTTGATCTTCTGCGTTGTGATGCTTGCATTGAAAAAACTAATGTGCTGGTCTCTCGTATTACCAGAGTAACCTGATAGTCTTTTCTGAAAGGAGGTTCTCCAAATTTGAACAAATACCGTGTCAAATGGATTGGTTATTTGTTGAGCACCTTTGCTTTTATCTTATGACAGCTTGACGAACAGTTCGAATCAAAGCTCCTGGAGATTTAAAAGGACGAGGAGCACAACATGGAGAGTGCTAGGTTATAAAACTCAGGATATAGTTATCAGTTTCAAACAAGAGATCCAACTAAGCAGCTGTCGTTTTATTGTTGTTTCAAATAAACTTTATTAGGAAATTACAAATCCAGTTACTGGGAACAAGAAGTACTTAAAAAATCATATTAGCAATGTTGCGCAAAAACCCATGAATCTACATCTAGATCTAACCAAAATGTTTATTGACTTCCACATTCATTAAAAGTTTAAAGATACAATATCACATTCTCCACCACTAAATATATTAACTAAATAATGCAATGCAACAGAAATATGGAATGACAGTGTTATTATAAATAAAAAACAAACTGAAGAACATTCTTATCTACTGCTACCTCCTACAATCAATGCAGTGCAGTAAAATGATAGCTAAAGCAACTCGTACAATATTTTCTTCCCAAGATGATTGTATTTTTTTCCCAATACTTGTGTGGATAAAATATAATTATTTCACACACACACACACATATATAATTTTATTTTGTTGAGTTATTTTTGCAATAATGGTCACCCCAGAGAAAACCGGAAAGTCACATCCATTGGAGGACAGAGGGAGTATTGCAGAACAGGGCATTATCATTAACACCAAGAACTTTAAGATCAGCCATGTGGGGAAGAAGAGCACTTAAGTAAACCACATGTACTCCGCAGAAGATCAGCCAAGCAAAATAAAGGGCAAGAGTTCATACAAACTCCAAAGAAAAACAAACCATGGCCATTCAATCAGCAATAACAGAAAAACAAAAAGCGAAAAAAGCAACAACTTATAACTTAACACAAATTTGGTCAGAATGAGACCCATTGACACATGTACAATACACACCCACAAATATAAGGAAGGGGTAAGAAACTCTACCTTTTGGAGATCTATTGCCAACCCATTTTCAGTAACCTTGAGTCATCCATGAAAGTGGTACACAGAACTCATCTTTCCCCCAAAAAAACCTGAATTTAAACCATTTGATCAACAAAATCCCTCTATCAGTATTAAACAGAACAGGGAATTTCAAGGGGTTGAGACTTGAGAACAGAATCTGTAAGAATTCAAGCGCAGATAATAACTACAGTTCCCACATCAAATTAATAGTAAGTTTGGCATAAATACCTTAAAGTTAGGAATCTCAAGTTTCCAAGTTACACTCACAAAACCAAAGTTGAGTTTTGAGATAAAAGAGAGAGCAGAGTCCCTCTGTGAAAGAAAGGGTTATATATTATAAAAAAGAATAGTTTTGCAAAAGCCCTTGAATTGATCTAAAATTACATGTCTGCCAGTGTAATATAGTTTGCAATTAATGGCTATCTTAGCCTAAAATTAACACGTGGACACTGGACAGTGTCCATTTGAACCTAACTACTAGTATTAATGTATCTAATCATCTACTAACAGTCAGACCGTAGGGCAACATTAATTACAGATAGGGTATAAAGTTTATATTTTTTTTTGGATGTTGATAAAAAATATCCTCCAACAATTGATGGAAAAAAGGGAAGGGAAGGAGTTAGTTGACTTAAAAATACAAAAGTGATGCTACTATTTTTATAATAAAAAATAATAATATTTTTATATGAACAAATCGTAATTTGACTAAAAATAACACACACACACACTCTATTTAGTTATGTACTGTCAAAATTCAAACCTAAGACCTTCTAATCCACCAATTAAACTAAAGATTTGATGCATGTAGGGCTTATTTACTATTTAAATAAGAAGGATCACCTCAAAAATATTATTTTTTTAATCCAAAAATATCATGATCATATTGATGAAATTTGTTTTTCTATGAAATGTTAATGGATTTTCTATCAAAATATACCTCTAATTCTTTATGCTTATCTTGTTGTATGTAGGACATCGATATTCTCCTCTTACACTGAGATTATTTTAAGTGTATATTTAGTTATTGGTTATAGTGGTAGTAGGTGTTGTCATATAATAATAAAATTATTATATATATTTATTCTATTAAAATGAATTTTATTCTATCATCTTTACATGAAATAAAAAAAATAAATGAATGCAATAAATTTTTTCCATTAAAATGATTTATCTTTCAAAATGACATTATTTTTATTTAATTTCTTCTTCAATTCAAACGTAACATTAAAGTAATGTACTAGTAAAACATTATTATGAGTTAGAAAATTTAAATCACTAATGTCTACACTTGTACTATATTTTAAGGTAATCGATATTTTCACATGATTCTTCTTAAACGAATAATAAATGAGTCCTACCTTTCTGACAAAGATTCGTATAAAAATATTATTTTAATGTGAAAAAATATAATATTATAACAAGTTATTGACTCTGTGACGCTCCCAAAATAGGTATACATCACTCATTTTGAGTCGTCAATAACATGGTACAGAAACAACTACAACTTTATTAATACAACATAGAAACTGTGAGTTTAAATAAAAATATTGTCATCTAGACAATATTCACACCCAAATAAGTCCTCATTACAATTATTGGTATATTATTTTATAAAAATGGTGAGGACTACTAAAACGACTTCTAGAACCATCATTCCACACCCCGACTAGTACTTCCTACATTCTCGCCTCCTAAGAAGAAAAATGAAACAAAAAGGAAAAGGGTGAGCTCAACTAGCCCAGTAAAAAATATAATGACTAAGATAATATAGAACAAATTATCGTTAGTCTTCAACAGGAAAAAAATCTGATAAAATACAATAGACAACAAGTTTCAGATCAATATTCGCAGCGAAAATAATAATTCATAGAAGAGTTACGTAGAGAATGAAATCTACTGTAATCTATGAATTTAAAAGTCCATCATCAATATTTTATCCCTGTAACATCAACCAATATTCATCTTGAATCAAAAATTCATCTTTGCACTACAGGCCAAAGATATTCATCAGTCGATCATGTTCATCTCAACACATGTACATCTTTACACTACGGGCCAAAGATATTCATAAGAAAATCAACTATCTTTGCACTACAGGCCAAAGATATTCAGTAATATCATCATTTAGGATTGAGGATGATGAAAAATATTTAAAAAAAATAAATCTAGTGAAACAAAAGAACAAGTATTATGGATTCGTACTTTAAACAATCCGAGTTCAAAAATACTTCATAAATAATCATAGTGAAGTAAAATTCAAGAAAGATCAAAACATGGATACAATCAAAGCTAGTATCCACAATAGATATTTTGGACAAAAATGAAAATTTAATTTTTTTCTGTGAATAGTGCCGTATACGTGAATAGTAACTCCGACACTAAAAGACAAGAATTTCACAAAAAAAAAATCTTACCAATATTCCGGCATAATGATATTAGAAGAAATAATATCATTTAAAAAAAATAGCATCCCTTACCTTGAAAAGACTGTACTTCTAGCTGGAATATCAGATATAGTGCTGAAGGGAACTTGCACCGTATAGTAACACTCAAAGTATCAAAATACTCACAAGAATATGCTCGATAATATAGAGAAAGAAAGGGAGAGAAAATTTCAGTTTCTGGTGTGATTTTCAATTCTAACCTAAGGATCATATTTATAGGAAAATGCTTAGAACACCAAAGCAGAAAATTTAATAAAATATTAATATATATATATATATATATTATAATTTCCTACGCACACTTTCATAGATTCAAATCATCAGCCAAACAAGTGGTCCCCCCTCACCAAAATCAATAAAAACGTTTTTCTTAATAAAAATAATAAAAACTCCCAAAAATCAATTATTCTGGAACTTCGGAACTTCAATAATTCATAATAAATAGCCCTTTTATCAGAAAAATTCGAACCTTATGTCTATTCCATAGGAAATTTCATTCTCTACAACTTTACAGAAGAAAGTTTTTCCAAATTCCAAACAGAATTGACCAAAATTCACAAACGGATGATTTTACAGGCTATAATCAAATTTCAGTCAAGAAATGGGCCCACAGACATGTTTAACATGTTTTAAATAACTTTTGCAACAAAAATACTCATTGTAAATGAATTATTATCACAATTATTATATTATTAAAATATAATAATATATTTAAATGAATTGTTTATCAGGAAAGATAAAATAACAATTTTTCAACAATTGTCACATTAAAAATTTTCTTCATCTATATCCACATAAAATGAATATTTTTCTTATCATATAAATTAATAATTAATTATTCACAAATAATATTACAGAATCACAATACTGACAACCAGGCAGTTCCCAGGAAAGAGGGGGCTTTCGAATAAGGATTTCTCCTTACTGGCGCGCAATTAGGTGACCAAACCTCTCCTTAGACAGAACTTTCTAGACATTGCCAATAATGTTATCTAATAATATTATTCAAATAATATGAATTATTGATCTGATAATGAAAATACTATGTAGTGACAATTATTGAAACAATAATAATATAAAATATCAATGTAGCAATTATTGAATCAATAAAATAAAATATTGAATAGTAACTACTGTAACAATTATTGAGTAATGCCTTTCTACGTAAGAATCAATAATTATTGCAATACCGTGTGCTACTGTGTTTTAACCACCGGGTATTCCAACAGTATTAACGGTAACAACTACGCCGTTATTTATAAACAACTTATACTTGTCGTTTTCTTCATCCAATCGCTTTCCATTATGGGGCCCACATAAGGCTGCGCCATCATACGAATATTCCCCGACAATAAGAATATTCCACGACCAAACGAATATTCTCCGATAAAAATAAATATTTTATAACCACTTGCATATTTGAAATATTTATGCATTTTATCCATAAATAACCACATTAATCAAATCAACCCTTACTATTTCAAAATAATAAATAGAGGAAATTTAATTTTATTTATAATAAGTTGGGGTCTTATAACCTCCCCTCCTTATGAAATTTTATCCTCGAAATTGACGTACGTACCTGGTGTTTCGAAAAGGTGAGGATACCTCGCTTTCATTTCTGTTTCCAACTCCCAAGTCATTTCCTCAATAGCATGGCTTCTCTAAAATACTTTAACTTGTGGTATGACATTTGTACGTAAGACATGCTCCTTTCTATCCAAGATCTTGACAGGTACCTCCTCGTACGTTAAGTCTTCGGCTATCTCATCCGGTTCTAACTCAATAACGTGGTTCGGGTCTTTCACATATTTACGAAGCACAAATATATGAAAAATATTATGAACACGAGACATACTTGGAGGTAACGCAAGTCTATAGGCTACATTTTCTACTCGGTCAAGAATTTGAAATGGACCAATAAGTCGTGGATTGAGCTTTCCTCTCTTCCCGAATCTTGTAACTCCTTCTTCCATGAGGCAACACACAACAATACATGATCCCCAATACTAAATTCCACGTCCTTTCGATGAAGATCCGCATAACACTTTTGTCGATCTTGAGCCGTTTGTATACGTTGTCGAATCATTTGGATCTTTTCTGTAGTCATACTTACCAACACGGGTCCCAACAATGTTGCTTCACCCACCTCATCCCAACATACTAGAGAGCGACACTTTCTTCCATACAATGCTTTGAATGGAGCTACCCCTATACTTGCCTGATAACTGTTGTTGTAGGAGAATTCCACCAATGGTAAATACTTATCCCAACTCCCTTTGAAGTCTAGGACACAGAGTCTTAATACATCTTCAAGAGTTTGAATAGTCCTCTCTGATTGTCCGTACGTTTGAGGATGGTATGCCGAACTGAATCGTAAATCCGTGTCCATAACTTTTTGCAAGCTAACCCAAAATCGTGAAGTGAATCTTGGGTCACGATCCAAAACTATGGATACTGGCATGCCATGCAATTTCACAATCTCATTTACATACATATGAGCAAGACGTTCAAGGGAATAAGTCTCCCGTTTCGGCAAGAAATGAGCAGACTTGGTTAATCTATCAACAATAACCCAAATAACATTTATGCCTTGAGAAACCGTGGGAAGACCCGTAACGAAATCCATGGTAATGTGTTCCCACTTCCATTTTGGAATCTCAAGTGGTTGCAATGGACCCTTAGGCACTTGATGCTCCGCCTTTACCCGTTGACAAGTTAAACACCTCGAGATAAACTTCGCGATCTCTCTCTTCATATTGTTCCACCAAAATGTATGTCGAAGATCACGATACATTTTGGTACTTCCAGGATGGATTGCAAATGGTGTATTGTGTGCCTCCATCATGATCTTGTTCTTTAAATCAGAATCGTTAGGAACACAAAGTCAGGAGTGGACTCGAAGTATTCCTTCTTCATCGATTCTTGCTTTTGGAATAGCACCCTCTTGTACTTTCTTCTTTATACGCATCAACTCTGGGTCTGTGGCTTGAGTAACTTTAACTTCTTCGATTAAAGTTGGTTCTATGCGTATACTTGACATCATCGCACTCATTCCTGAATATGATCTTCTACTCAACTCATCAGCTACCACGTTTGCTTTTCCAGGATGGTATTGAATGGTGTGGTCATAATCTTTTAACAGCTCGAGCCAACATCGTTGTCGCATGTTGAGTTCCTTTTGGGTGAAGAAATATTTAAGGCTTTTATGGTCTGAATATATCTCCACTTTCTCTCCATATAGATAGTGCCTCCAGATCTTTAGTGGGAAAACGACTGCTGCCAACTCTAGATCATGAATATGATAATTCCTCTCATATTCTTTAAGTTGTTGCGAGGCACAAACTATAACTTTCCCACGTTGCATGAGAACACATCCTAACCCTTTGCCTGAAGCATCGCTGTAGATAACAAATCCATCCGAACCAGATGGTATTATCAGAACAGGTGACGAAATGAGTTTCCTCTTGAGCTCTTGGAAACTCTTCTCGCATTCCTCGCTCCATACGAATTTTGTATCTTTTCGAGTCAGCTGAGTTAACGGAGTAGCGATTCGAGAAAATCCTTTCACAAATCTCCGATAATAACTAGCTACGCCCAAAAAGCTACGTATTTCGGTTACCGACTTTGGTTGCTCCCAACTTTGTATTGCCTCAATCTTCGCCGGGTCAACAGATACTCCATGTCTTGACACCACGTGCCCAAGGAATGCTACTTCCTCAAGCCAGAATTCGTATTTCTTCAACTTGGCATATAGCTTATTTTCACGAAGCCTTTGGAGTACCAGCTTCAAATGGTGCTCATGATCTTCACGGCTTTTGGAATATATGAGAATGTCATCAATAAAGACAACAACGAACTAATCCAAATAGTCCTTGAATACTCGGCTCATCATATTCATGAAAGCCGCATGAGCATTAGTCAATCCAAAAGACATGACTAAAAATTCATAATGCTCGTATCGAGTTCTAAAGGCAGTCTTTCGAATATCCTCAGTTCTAATCTTCAGCTGATATATCCAGAACGAAGATCGATCTTTGAGAAGAATTGTGCTCCTTGCAACTGGTCAAACAGGTCATCAATACGAGGTAGAGGATACCTATTCTTTATGGTGATATGGTTCAATTCCCGATAGTCAATACAAAGTCGCATACTCCCGTCTTTCTTCTTTACAAATAAAACAGGAGCACCCCAAGGAGATGTACTAGGACGAATGAACCCGATGTCCAACAACTCCTGTAGTTGAACCTTTAACTCCTGAAGTTCAATAGGAGCCATTCGATATGGGGTTTTAGAAATGGGCATTGTACCAGGTTCAAGAACAATAAAGAATTCAACTTCACGTTCTGGGGGTAGACCGGGAAGTTCTTCAGGAAACACGTCAGGAAATTTACTAACAACAGGAATATTATTCAAATCTGACGTGTCTTTATTCAAATCCATAACATGGGTTAAGAAAGCTTGATATCCGTTTTTCAATAAACGAATAACTTTATGACTAGATATGACAGTGATTGATTTTAATGGTTTAGTTTCTTGAATTCGTACAACAGGTTGGTTAGGAATATAAAAACTAACAACCTTACGAAAACAATTAATTTTGGCATGATGAGTTAACCAATCAATCCCTAAAATCGCATCAAAAGCAAGTATCTTTAAAGAGATAAGGTCAACAGGTAATGTGATGGTGCCAACTTGGATCAAACAAGATTTATAAATAGTGGATGTGATGAAAGTTTCTCCTAACGGAGTCTCCACAGATAAATCAAAATCTAATTTCTCCGGAGTTAAGTTTAAACGTTGAGCACAAGCAGGAGAGATAAATGAATGGGTAGCACCGGTATCAAGTAAGGTATAAACTTCGCAAGATTTATGATTAGCTTACCCGTGATCACCTCGTTTGGGTTCCTCGCATTTTTACCAGTCACAACAACCGCTCTTCCAGGAATCGTTGACTTTGACTTTTCTGGGACAACCTTTTGAGTCACCATCCCCGCTGGACTTGGTTTCTCTATTGTACAATCTCGAGCGATATGTCCTTCCTTTCCATAATTATAACATACCTTGAACTGTTATGGGAAGTTTGGGCTGATATGTCCCTCTTTTTCACATTTATAGCTTACGAGTGGTGGTCGTTCTCCTCCCTTAGAACTAGTTGCTGCTGGTGTTGACGTCTTCAAATGGTCATTGTTGAATCTTCTCTTTTTAAAATTTCCTCCCGACTCGCTTCTTCTATTCTCATGGCCATAATTACCACCAGAGTGGTTACCGCCTTTCTCCATATTCTTCTTTCTCCGTTAGTTATCGTTGTTCTGATGACTGCTGTCACCAGTATGATCCTGGTTATGCTCCCTCGGTTGAACGTACTCGTTATCTCTCTCTAACAATTGAGCCCTGTTGATAACATCTGAATAAAGAGAAAATTTATGAGAAATGAGATACTGACGTATGCCTGGTTTCAAACCTCTCAGAAACATCCGCGTCATACGCTCCTCATTCTCCACCAAATGAGGTGCAAACCTGGATAACTCTGCAAACTTTGCCTCGTATGAGGATGATGAAAAATATTTTAAAGAAATCGAATCCAGTGAAACAAAAGAACAAGTATTAAGGATTCGTACTTTAAATAATCCAAGTTCAAAAATACTTCATAAATAATCATACTGAAGTAAAATTCAAGAATGATCAAAACATGGATACAATCAAAGCTAGTGTCCAGAATAGATATTTTGGACGAAAAGAAGAAATTTCATTTTTCGGTGAATAGTGTCGTATACGTGAATAGTGCCGTATACGTGAATAGTAATTCCGACACCAAAAGATAGAAATTTCACAAAAAATATCATCATGCTTCGTGAATAGTACTCGTGAATAGTATCTCATGAATAGTAACTCATGAATAATAACTCATGAATAGTAACTTATGAATAGTAACCCCGACATGAAAAAATTCCAAATTTGATAAAAAGTTCCAACCAATATTTCAGCATAATGATATTGAAGAAATAATATCATTTGAGAAGAAAATAACATCTGTTACCTCGAAAGACAGTATTTCTAGTTGAAACACCGGATATAGGCTATGACTTGAACTTGCACCGTAGAACAATACTCAAAGTATACTCAAAATACTCACAAGAATACGCTCGATAATATAGAGAGAAAAACTTCAATTTCTGGTGTGATTTTCAATTTTAACCTAAGCACCCTATTTATAGAAAAATGCTTAGAACACCAAAGTAGAAAATTTAATATAATAATATTATATATTACAAATTCTCTACGCACATTTTGACAACTGATTTCATCTTATCTTGCACATTCTAGGGCTGCCCACAAAACAAAAAAAACGTTTTTCCTATTTTAAATATTTTAAACTTCCAAAAATCAATTATCTCGGAGCTTCAGAACTTCAATAATTCACAATAAATAGCCCTTTTGTCAGAAAATTCGAATCTCGTATGTTTTTATAGGAAATTCAATTTTCTACAACTTTGCAGAAGAAAGTTTTTCCAAATTCCAAACAGAAATTGACCGAAATCCACAAACGGACAATTTTACACGCTATAATCAAATTTCAGTCAAGAAATGAGGTCCACCGACATATAAAACAAGCTTTAAATATTTTTGGTAACAAAAATAATCCTCCTCCACATATACTCATATATCTCACATTCATCGTAAAAATATCATCATTATTATATTATTAAAATATAATAATATATTTAAATGAATTGTTTTATCAGAAAAAGATAAAATTTTAATTTTCAACAATTGTCACATAAAATTTTTTTTCTCCATCTATATCCACATAAAATTAATATTTTCCTCATCATATGAATCAATAATTAATTATTCACAAATAATATTACAGAATCACAATATTGACAACCAGGCAGTTCCCAGGAAAGATGGGGCTCTCCAATAAGAATTTTTCCTTACTGGCGCGCAATTAGGTGACCAAACATCTCCTTAGACAGAACTTTCTAGACATTGTCAATAATGTTATCTAATAATATTATTCAGATAATATGAATTATTGCTTCAATAATGAAAATACTGTGTAATGACAATTTATTGAAACAACAGTAATATAAAATATCAATGCAGCAATTATTGAATCAATAAAATAAAATACTGAACAGTAATTACTGTAACAATTATTGAGTAGTGCCTTCTTACGTAAGAATCAATAATTGGTGCAATACAATGTGCTACTGTTCAACAACGCGTATTAGTGTATTTTAACCTCCAGGTATTCCAACAGTATTAACGGTAACAACTACGCCGTTATTTATAAACAACTTATATTTGTCATTTTCTTCATCCAATCGCTTTCCGTTATGGGGCCCATAAAAGACTGCGCCATCGTACGAATATTCCACGACCAAACGAATATTCCCCGACAACAATGAATATTTTATAACCACCTGTTTATTTTAAAATATTCACGCATTTTACTCAAAACTAACCACATTAATCAATTCAACCCTTACTATTTCAAAATAATAAATAGAGGAACACGTCAGCTACAACATTCGCTTTTCCAGGATGGCATGGTCAGAACATGTGCTGAAATGAGTCTCCTCTTGAGTTCTTCGAAGCTCTTCCCACATTCCTTGCTCCATTCGAATTTTGTATCTTTACGAGTCAGTTGCGTTAATGGAATAGTGATTCGAGAATATCCTTCAACGAATCTCCGATAATAACCAATTAAGCCTAGAAAGCTACGCATTTTGATTACCGACTTAGGTTGTTCTCAACTGTGACTCATATCCCAACCTTGGATAGCACGTTACAATGACACCTATCAGTTTACTATCACACGAATATGGTGTCCTCTACGGAGAGTCTGGCTTCGGTGCATTCCACAAAGGAAGTCACCAGATAAAGGCTCAGGTACCAAATTCTATAATTGAATTTTTAACTCCTGAAGTTCAATAGGAGCCATTCGATATGAGATTTGTACCTGGTTCAAAGTCGATACAAAATTTAATATCAGGCTTTGGGAGTAAGCCAAGAAATTCTTCAGGAAATACGTCAGGAAAAATCAATAACAACAGGAATATTATTCAAATCTGACGTGTCTTTATTCAAATCCATAACATGAACTAAGAAAACTTGACATTCGTAATAAACGAATGACTTCATGACTTGATATGAAAATGTTTGACTACAATGGTTTGATCGCTTGAATTCGAATAACAGGTTGCTTAGGAATATAAAAACTAACAACCTTACGAAAGTAATCAATTTCGGCATGATGGGTAGTTAACCTTAAAATCACATCAAAAGCAAATAGCTCTATAGAAATAAGGTTAACAGGTAATGTGATAGTGCCAACCTGAATCAAGCAAGATTTTTAAACAACGGATGTAATGAAAGTTTCTCCTAACGGAGTTTCCACAGATAGGTCAAAGTCTAACTTCTCCGGAATCAAGTTCAAACGTTGAGCGCAAGCAAGAGAGATAAAAGAATGGGTAGAACCGGTATCTAGTAAGGTATAAACTTCGCAAGAATTTATAATTAACTAACCCGTGCTAACTTCGTTCGAGTTTCTCGCATTTTGACCGGTCACGACAACCGCTCTTCCAGGAACCGTTGACTTTGACTTTTCTGGGACATCCTTTTGAGTCACCATTCTCGCTGGACTAGGTTTCGATACCGTACAATCTCGAGTGATATGTCCTTCTTTTCCATAATTATAGCATAACTTAAACTGTTGTGGGTAGTTTGGGCTGATATGTCCCTCTTTTCCGAATTTGTAACATACGACCGGTGTTCTTTCTCCTCCCTTGGAACCAGTTGCTACTGGCGCTGACGTCTTCATATGGTCGTTGTTGAATCTCCTCTTTTTCAAATCTCCTCCCGACTCGCTTCTTTTATTTTCATGGCCACGATTACCACCAGAGTGGTTACCGCCTTTGTCCGTATTCTTCTTTCTCCGCTGGTTATCGTTATTCTGATGACTGCTATCTTCGGTATGATCCTGGTTATGGTCCCTCGGTTGAACGTACTCGTTATCTCGCTCTAACAACTGAGCCCTGTTGACAACATCTGAATAGAGAGAAAATTTATGAGAAATGAGATACTGACGTATGCCGGGTTTCAAACCTCTCAGAAACATCCGCGTTATACGTTCCTCATTTTCCACCAAATGAGGTGCAAACGTGGATAACTTTGCGAACTTCGCCTTGTATTGGGACACCGTCATGTTGTTTTGTTCTAGTCTAATAAACTCTACCTCTTTCATATGGCGAATACTTTCAGGAAAGTATTTTTCGTTGAAAAGTTTCTGAAACGTTTCCCAAGACATGCTAAGTGCAGCTGGATGGGTTTACTTCACAGACTCATACCAGTAGTCTGCCTTGTTATGGAACATAAAAGTAGCAAATGGAACTTTCTGTTCCTCCGTGCATCCCAAGACATCGAATATCTTGGTAATTTGTTTGACCCACGTCTCTGCCTTAATCGGATCCGACTTTTCCCAAAATTCTGGTGGTCCCAACTCTTTGAACTACTTGGTTGTGACCACCCGTGATTTGCTATCATTTCTTCCTGTATTTTGAACACGAGTTTCCCTCGTCTGGTTTTGCATGAACTGTAAAAATCTCCTAGACATCTCGTCGTTCATCGTCTGCTCAGTGGTGTTGTTCACAGGAGGTACATTGCCAGCCTGTTGCACATTCTCCTCGTTGGTAAGTACAGGCATCTCCACGGTCTCATTTACTCCACTGTTAATATTCTCAGTCGACATTCTCAAATACTGTCATAAAACAAGGGTTAATTAAGGAAATCAATATATCACATAATATCCCTATATACTAACCAACTAACAAATAAGCTTAGGTAGGACACACTAGCGAAGGATTTACTCGTCTCTCCCCTCCTAGTTCTATTCTCTGATCTCCACCAAAGATCATATCCCTAAGCTCTGATACCAACTGTGACGCCCCCAAAATAGGTCCATTCCATCCAACCCATTCTGAGTCGCCAAATACATGGTACAGAAATAACAACAACTTTATTATTACAACATATAAACTGTGAGTTTAAATATAGATATTGCCGTCTAGACAATATCCACACGCAAATAAATCCCCATCATAATTATTGATACATTAATTTACAAAAATGGTGAGGACTACTAAACAACTCTCTCTATAACCTTCATTCCATACCCCGACTAGTACTTGCTACATTCTCTCCTCCTGAAAAGAAAAATGAAACAAAAAGGAAAAGGGTGAACTCAACTAGTCCAGTAAAGAATATTATGACTAAGATAATATACAACAAATTATCGTTAGTCTTCAACAGGGAAAAATATAATAAAATACAATAGACAACCAGTTTTAAATCAACAACTGCAGCAGAAACAATAATTCATTAGAAGAGTTAAGTAGAGAATGCAAACTACTATCTTCTATATATGAATTTAAAAGTTCATCGTCGATATTTTATCCTTGTAACATCAATCAATATATATCTGGAATCAAATATTCATCTTTGCACTACAGGCCAAAGATATTCATCAGTTGGTCATGTTCATCTAAACACATGTTCGACTTTGCACTACGGGCCAAAGATATTAATCAGTCAGTCATGTTCATCTCAACACCTGTTCATCTTTGCACTACGGCCAAAGATATTCATCAAGAAATCATTCATCTTTGCACTACAGGCAAAAGATATTCAGTAATATCATCATTTAGGACTGAGAATGATAAAAAATATTTTAAAGAAAACGAATCCAGTGAAACAAAAGAACAAAGGATTCGTACTTTAAATAATCCAAGTTCAAAAATACTTCATAAATAATCATACTGAAGTAAAATTCAAGAATGATCAAAACATGTATACAATCAAAGCTAGTGTCCAGAATAGATATTTTGGACGAAAAGAAAAAATTTCATTTTTCGGTGAATAGTGCCGTATTCGTGAATAGTGTCGTATACGTGAATAGTGCCGTATACGTGAATAGTAATTCCGACACCAAAAGATAGAAATTTCATAAAAAAATATCGCCATGCTTCGTGAATAGTACTTATGAATAGTAACTAGTGAATAGTAACTTATGAATAGTAACTCGTGAATAGTAACTCGTGAATAGTAACTCATGAATAATAACTCATGAATAATAACTCATGAATAGTAACCCCGACATGAAAAAATTCTAAATTTGATAAAAAGTTCCAACCAATATTTCAGCATAATGATATTGAAGAAATAATATCATTTGAGAAGAAAATAACATCCCTTACCTCGAAAGACAGTACTTCTAGTTGAAACACCGAATATAGGCTATGACTTGAACTTGCACCGTATAGCAATACTCAAAGTATACTCAAAATACTCACAAGAATACGCTCGATAATATAGAGAGAGAAAACTTTAATTTCTGGTGTGATTTTCAATTCTAACCTAAGCACCCTATTTATAGAAAAATGCTTAGAACACCAAAGTAGAAAATTTAATATAATAATATTATATATATTACAAATTCTCTACGCATATTTTGAAAACTGATTTCAGCTTATCTTGCACATTCTAGGGCTGCCCACAAAACAAAAAAACATTTTTCCTATTTTAAATATTTTAAACTTCCAAAAATCAATTATTTCGGAGCTTTAGAACTTCAATAATTCACAATAAATAGCCCTTTTGTCAGAAAATTCGAATCACGTAAGTTTTTATAGGAAATTCAATTCTCTACAACTTTGCAGAAGAAAATTTTTCCAAATTCAAAATAAAAATTGACCGAAATCCACAAACGGGCAATTTTATAGGCTATAATCAAATTTCAGTCAAGAAATGAGGTCCACCGACACATAAAATATGTTTTAAATATTTTTTGTAACAAAAATACTCCTCCTCCACATATACTCATATATCCCACATTCATCGTAAAAATACCATCATTATTATATTATTAAAATATAATAATATATTTAAATGAATTATTTTATCAGAAAAAGATAAAATTTTAATTTTCAACAATTGTCAGATAAAAAAATTTTCTCCATCGATATCCACATAAAATTAATATTTTCCTCATCATATGAATTAATAATTAATTATTCATAAATAATATTACAGAATCACAATATTGACAACCAGGCAGTTCCCAGGAAAGATGGGGCTCTCCAATAAGAATTTCTCCTTACTGGCGCGCAATTAGGTGACCAAACCTCTCCTTAGACAGAACTTTCTAGACATTGCCAATAATGTTATCTAATAATATTATTCAGATAATATGAATTATTGCTTCAATAATGAAAATACTGTGTAATGACAATTTATTGAAACAACAGTAATATAAAATATCAATGCAGCAATTATTGAATCAATAAAATAAAATACTGAACAGTAATTACTGTAACAATTATTGAGTAGTGCCTTCTTACGTAAGAATCAATAATTGGTGCAATACCGTGTGCTACTGTTCAACAACGCGTATTAGTGTATTTTAACCTCCGGGTATTCCAACAGTATTAACGGTAACAACTACGCCGTTATTTATAAACAATTTATATTTGTCATTTTCTTCATCCAATCGCTTTCCGTTATGGGGCCCACAAAAGACTGCGCCGTCGTACGAATATTCCAGGACCAAACGAATATTCCCCGACAACAATGAATATTTTATAACCACCTGTTTATTTTAAAATATTCACGCATTTTACTCATAACTAACCACATTAATCAATTCAACCCTTACTATTTCAAAATAATAAATAGAGGAAATTGAATTTTATTTATTAATAATTCGGGGTCTTACACCTTCATTCTTTAATATAGATCGTTTTAAGATTATCCACAAGTATTAAAGTAATGATTGTATAACATTAACTATAATATCAATTGTCTATATTGCACTTGTATTGTAATAAGATATTGTTATTTATTGGACATAAAATAGTGAGAGAACCAAAGTTACATTTAATACTTGAGGTAATATTAGAAACTAAGCAATTAATGCTTATTTGAAATTCTCAAACGACTTATATTTAGGAACAAAAATATTTTTCTAAGACAACTTATACTTCCTCCGTCCTTAATTATTTGACGTTTTAGAGTTTTTTATTTGTCCATAATTATTTGACGTTTGTTCAAATTTAAGAGAATAAATGATAATTTTTTCAAAATTACCCCTCGTTAAACTCTCTCTCTTCTTATCCCAACAAAACTCTTTTTATCCTAACAAAAGATTTAAGGGTATTATAGACAATTGAGTACTATATTTAATATTTTTCAATCATTATCTTAATTCTTGTGCCACTTTTAAAATGTCAAATAATTAAGGACGGAGAGAGTATTAAAGAATGGAGGAGTACATTATTTGCTAATAAGAATTTATGAATTAAAGAAAAACCTTCTTTCTTGCCTTAAGTTAACCCTTTTACTATTGAGATACTTGAAATGAAAAAAAATTAAAAACTTTTGGCTACTAATTGCACAAAGTATTTTTGAATTATGAAAAAAAACAAAAAAGAATATATATATATATATATATATATATATATATATATTAGGATTTTATTTATCAATTTTTTTTATAAACAATTAATAATATTTTAATATCTATCTATCTAATAAAATACAAATGATTTTGAATTTTCCGCTCACTCAATAAATCATCTGGGACGTCCAAAGTTTGAGATAAATCCCACCGTTCATACATCTATCTAATAAAATACACCTATCTATCTATCTAATAATCTAATAATAATTTAATAAAATACAAATGACTTTAAATTTTCCGCTCACTCAATAAATTATTTTGGTCGTTCAAAATTTGAGATAAATTATATTGTCCATATAGTGCCGGAGGCACGGGACCCAGCTAGTATATTGATATTACGTTTCGCGATAAGAGGGAGAATTGAACTCTTTGACCTTTTCCTTTTGAATAAGATGATATCAGGAAGAGAAGGGCAAACTTGTAGTATTTTGTTAAACTGGTGGGCAAGAGTTTGATAAGGGTTGAAGATGAGTGGGACCCACAGGGTTACCTACCAATTAAGCAAAAAATTTCACGAAACGAAAGAGATGACGTGGGAACAAGTGCCTTCCACTTCATCCTACTGGCACAAAGCACAACAAAACCTTAAATAAAATCCTACCCTTAATTTACCAAATTACCCTCCTATTTGTATCCTATTGTCCTTTCCTTTTTTTCTTTTTTCTTTTGGTCTAAATTTTCCCATTTTTCTTTCTTGTATTATCTTGGTGGGTCTGTGTTGGAATCTTGAAATGATATTCAA
The DNA here is from genome assembly GCA_020205505.1 of Panax japonicus. Lineage (NCBI taxonomy): Eukaryota > Viridiplantae > Streptophyta > Magnoliopsida > Apiales > Araliaceae > Panax > Panax japonicus. The sequence continues at coordinate 77,489,167 of CM035092.1, read as the reverse complement.
CGGACATAATTTCATTGACAATAACAAGAAACAAACTAAAAGAATTGACGGTATAAATTAAATGTGTGTGAAATTACACATTTTAATTAATTAAACCAACTTATTTTTTATAAGGCAAAAAATTAAAAGTAATAAAAAATAAATAATTTTGTGAAGAGTATTGATATGTATTGCGATAAATTTACGCCCGTCCATTTATAATTGTGAATACTACTAATACTTATACATGTTATTGATAATTAAAAAGTCGATGTAAATTTGTGAATAATTAATTAAAAAAAATTCTCAATCAAGAAAGGTCTTAAATTCAAGTGAAATGATATTTGTGGGACCCATTTTTTTATCAAAAAAAAGTGGACCACATGTCGAAAATGACTGTAGAAATATCAATTCCCTAAATTCAATCCTAATTGTAAAAACAAAATTTGGTTAACATAATTTAACTTAGCTAGGAATATATAAGAAGGGCTGATATGGTACTAATTAGTAGGGAGTGTAGAGAATTTGTTACTGGTACTATCTATCTATCTATATACAGCCCCCTGCTGGAAGATTAAAATTGAGTATTAATGGTGGTATTCACTAATTAATTAAGAAACATGTAATTACAAAGTGATTGTGACTCCCACTTCAGATGTATTGGAATCAAATGTGCATGCAATTTTTTAAAGGAATAGGGAATCTTGTTTCTTCTATGTCCCCTAGTCTCTTCAAAAAAAGTGCTATATAGAGTTTATCTCATGGCCCAATCAATAGCTTATCTTCAAACACCCCCACCCCCACCCCCACCCCCCTCCCCCTCCCCTCCCCTTTCTCCATCCATCACTTCTTCTCCCCATTTTTAAAATGCTACTTTTGGCAAACAAAAGGAACCTTAATGTTCGTTGATCCTCCCCTTTGTAATGATCAATAGCTTGTTTTGGCAAACAAAAGGAACCTTGATGTTGGTTAATACTCACTCCTTTCTAAAAATTAAATATATTATAATGGTTTGGGGCCGGCTATGGGACCCCTGAACTCAAACACGCATGCAATGGTGTCTGTAACCAAGGTTATCGCATCTCATACTCCAACTTTAATTCTTGTATGTCATAAATAAAACTTTGACTTTAACATGGACTACGTTATTCCGACCAAATGTTTGGGCCTTTGGAAGATTTTTTACTATACAAACACCAAACGACCAGCTCTCCTCTCCTCGTCTACTTCTAAACCAATGACTCCGCCTGCTAGGGCTGACCAAATAATTTAATTAAAATCGAAATCGTATTAAAAAATTATAAAAATTGAATTAATTAAAATTCTACCAACGGTTTTGGCATATGTAATGATTTTAAGTGAGTTGAATAATTAAATTTACAGTTCTGGTTTGATTACTAGCCAAAATAGCACGCATAAAATCGAAACCGCACCATGTGTGTATGTATGCATTATCTCTAATAATTTTTAAAGTTACTTTTCACTTGAACACGCTCAGGCAAAATCTCATTCTTGAATTGTCATTTTTTCACCAATTGAAAGAAGATGATTAGAGGTTATAGAGTCAACAATTGAGCATTTGGGTTTTGGAATTTCAGATTTGTTTGATGCGTTACTAGAGGGGCTTATAGCTGAGGGGTCAAATTCGTTGGTTCGAGCACTTGATGCATTAATGGTTAAGGTCTATGCTATAGTAGTAATAGTTTAATAGAGTATTTTTCAAATTAGGTAAAGTTAAGATTATATTCTATAAGTCCTCCCTACAATATATAAGATAGAAATTCATTCTATCTCTAGTATATATTTTTAATTTTTGAGAAACTAGATAAACTTTCTTGCTTGTTATCGAATAAATGGTCTCTATTGTTTTATATAAAGTGTTTTAGTTTTTACAACATCATTCCTTTAGTATAAACTAAAATTATTTTTTGTGTTTCACTATTCTATGATTTGATGGTAAATATTTATTTTTTGTGTTTTAGTTGTATGTTTTATATAACGTGTGTTTTCTTGAGCACTTCCCAAAGATTTTAATTTCTAAAACAGTTTTTGACTGTACTTTTATGTAAATTACATTTGTAAGGTTGTGATCGAGGCACCGTGAGAGTTACATACATTTGTATTAAAACTCACAGTTTAACTGTGGTTGTATTCTGCACGATAGTTCAACAGTTGTATAAATGAAGTTTGTATTTGATTTTTATAGTATGATATCTGGCGACTCAAGATGAGTGATGTATACCTGTTTTGGGGGCGTCACAACCATGCTCAAATTGTGATTTGTTTCATATAGTCTACTCATTGATTAAGAAAACTCAGATTAAATTATGAAGAGTATGACACATTCCATGACTCGAGTTTAATCTAGGATGTCAAGGTTAAAAGGATTAAATTACATTGAAACATTGGTCACGAAAAGGTTGCATTGAATCATCGATCTTATTATTACTTGGGTAGCAGTGATGCATTACTAGATGCCGCTCACTGTTTATAATTTTATAATATGATTTTAAAATTATTGTCAACGTAATAATGATATATAGGGTCACACACATAAAATATAATTAAAAGAGAATTAATTTAAACTGTAAATATTTAAATATGTCAATATGATTGATAATATTTAAATTACGAATTTAAATTAATAGAATAATTTATATATATGTATATTAATTAAGTAAGACTTAATTAAGATATATATATATATATATATATATATATATATATATATATATTCAGATTTTATTTTAATTAAATTAGGTTTTTGATTAATTCCTTTATAACAGCTATATATATATATATATATATATATATATATGATATGTAGCAGTCATTTTAGGGATAATCATAATAACCTACTAAAACCCTAGCCACTCTTAGAGAGAGACTAGAGAGAAATCAGAAAATCATATTCCTTTGGTGGCTAGTACCGCAGCTCCCTTTATTGCAGAATCGTGCGACGGTTCGCGGGCGTTCGTGTGGATACCATAGAGACGTAGTTTCATGAGGGATTGCGTTGGAGATTCGAAGCGTTTTAGAAGTTTTTTCATAATCGGTATAATCTCTTAAACACTGAATTAATATCTGTTTCGCATGGATCTTGTTTTGGGTTTCGGAAATTATTTTGTTTTGTTTTGTTCAATTTATATTCCGCTGTGCGTTGCTTTGATGTGCCGAAATCCCAACATTATCGACTTCAAAAATCACTAAAACTATATTTATTTGCAAAGATTACACTTGGGATGAAACTATTAATCTCAAATGACTTATTTGTTTTTAAATTTGAACTTAGGACTATTTATCCAATGATTATAAAATAATTTAAGATTCGGGACTATTTAATACCTTATCTAGCTAGATATTATAATTCCATCACGTAGAATTAAAAATTTATGAACAAAATTAACCTTTATAAATGAGATACTGTAACTGATTTCGGTTATTAATAACTAACCTGCCCTAGTATTAACTATTAAGTTTATACATGACAAATTTGCATCTCTCCCTATATTTTAGCAATTTAATGCTAAATTTTAGAAAATTTTAAAATGAAATAACCTTTGTAATTTCTTTAAAAAAATAATTATAATATGACGCTCAGTTCTTGTTAAGCATAACTTTTGTGAAAAGTGGGAGTAAAAATAGAAATTCACATAAAAATTAGGCTGGAACAAGAAAGCGAACAAAATAAGTGGCTGGGAAAATAAATACATAAATTGCACAGGTAAAACAAATTTATTTATTTATTTCCATATAACTTATGGACAAAACTAGCCTTTATAAAGCTTACAAAATTTATATGCTTCAAAATAATAATTAAAGTTTATAGTTAATAATAGTATATATTTTGAGTAAAAAAGTTTTTTTTTATGAGAATAAAAACTTATTTTGAAAATACATCTACATTTACTATTAAAAAGTTTATCATTTATTTTTCTTAAAATAATTTTTTCATGACGAGCTTCATCATAATTGTCTCTAAACTTTAGTATGTACATGTGACAGTTTAAATATTTTTTTTTTTTTATAGACGTCTTTTTAATGTATATAAGGATGTAAACGAGTTGAATTTTAACGAAAACCCAAATGCTCAGATTTGGCTCAACTCAAAAAAGTTGAGCTCAAATTCGATAAAAAAAATTCTAATTTTACATCAGATTCGACTCAAATTATTACTCGGACCTACTCGACTCGAATTATTATGTACGGGACGGGATTAGGATAGAAAATATAAATTTGTCTGCCTTTCCATTCTTTGTTGGACATTTTAGGTCTTAGGTGGGTCCCCTTGACATCCAATGTGTCGACACGCAGGTACAGAGATAATCTATATTGATAAATTGACCAACTTAACATGAAGTAACCGGATCCTCTTTTTTCCTCTTTTTTATTTTCTAGTTTTTGAGTCTTTACATAATTTTGTGTAGATCATGAAGCACGTTGTGGTTGTCGAGCTTATATAGTTGTGTAAAGTTGAAAATTAAAGATGTCATGTCTTCATTTTCTGTGTCTTATTAGAAAAGAAGCATGCAATGCAAGCTTTAAAAATTCAATTTTATTGCCATTTGCCATACTACTAGTGTAGCCCTCCGATCCTTTTCATGCCTAGCTAGCTGTATATCATATATGAACTCTTAACAATAATACAATTGTATTGTCAAAAAAGAAATTAATGGATCCAAGTTTTTATTCATTCAAACAAGATCAACTAAAAGTTTTAAGTTATTAGAAAAAAGCATTAATAATGTATATCATAATACTTCTTTTCTTTTAAAATTAGAAATACAATATTTAATAAAAGAGTATTTTTATTTTATTATTTGTCATACTCCTATAGAAATAAGAGTGGACCTTCTAGCTATTTTAACTCAATTGTGGAATGTTACATCAAGTTTAATGGATTCCTTTCTGATCTACTAATACATAAAGTCGGGGGAGGAGACTTTCATCTTCAAACAACTTTTCAAGTCTTTTTGGATTCCCAACTAAAACACCACCATTCAATTTTTACGATTTTTTTTTTTATAAATTCCAACTTTATTTATTTTTTATGTAACTTTCAAGTTTAATTGATATTTAAAATTTTAATATTTTTAAATTGATAACGTAATTTAAACGTGTGGATAGGAGTAGTAAACGTAAATGGTTAGAGGTTCAAGAATTTGGAAATTAAGATAAAATTTTAGTCATTAAGTCATCATTCTACCTAAGGGAAGTCCAAAGTCATTATACAACCTTACGATCAGAGTAATTGCCGGGCCGCGACTTGTTCTTTCTTTCTTATGCCGTATTTCTTTTATAGAAAATATTTTGATATTTTTACATGAGAATTATGGCTGTAATAGCGATAGTTTTTGCTGTCGATATACATCTATAGCGATATTATTCATGTAAATATCAAAATCATGTAGAGATATCAATTTCCATTATATATAGCTATATGTAAACCTGATAAAATATGGTTATAAGTTGATTTTGGTTTATAAAATATAATTATAGTTCCATTTAAGAATTAATACGATATTAACTATTTTTAATATGAGTTGTGTGGGTTAAAACTATATAGTTATGGTTAAAATATAGGTCGACCCATATTTTTAATTTCAAACTTAACTTTATTATGATTCAATTAAATAAATTATTATTAGATATATTATGTATACATAATCACTACGTATTTTATTATTTTTGGGGTTTGGGGGTGGGGGTGTATACATAATCAATTAATCACTGAATATTTTTTTGGGGTGTATACATGTTAACTCAAATAATGCTATTGCCTAACCTCAAGTATGAAACGGGACTTGTATGAATTCTTTTAGGAAACTAAGTATATATGGAGGAAGTTAAGCTTAGTTAGTCTTTACAAATTTGGAAAAAAACTTTCCAACAAAGTGTTACCATCAACATCAAGCAATGTAATGGTCCAAAGCCGTGACAAAAACACCTACATGATTTCAAAGTTTATCTAGTTTTAATGTTAAATCTTGCGTAATTAGGTTTAGGATCTCGATAAATTTAAATTTTAGGTTCGATTCTTACATGTAATGTGCGAGTACATTATTCATTTTTTTGTTGGTGATTGTTGTATATTTTTAATCGAAAGCGGGAATTTATTATAATTTTGAATAAGAAAGTTGATGTTGATAGTGAAGTTTGAATTAAAATTTAATGCAAAGTTAGGATCATAGCACCTCAATAATAAAATATTTTTATTAGACATTATTTACTTTCTTTTAATGATATGTCATGGTCCTAACACGAGTCAATATAGTAATTATCCATCATGGTTTGAGTTTTTATAAATAAAAATAAAAAGAAGAAGAAATCCTCTGACCTTAAATCCTTTTCTTATTTTACTATAAACTATCTAAGGTGGTGTTTGTTTACCACTTATTACCTCTGAAAACTCATCGTCTTTTTCGTTCAGACCCAAATAATTGTTTGATAAAAAATCTGTCACATCCTTAAGCCTCTATTTCGGTAAGACATGGAATCAAGTCTGGATGGAAGAGAGGAACATCTGAACTCTTTATTACAAGAATACCCTCACAAATTTAAAGAAATTATCTCATTTGCCTTTCTTCTTCTCTCATCTGTTCTTGCAGCCCACCAAGTCGCCGGTGATAAAGCTCCATAGATTCCGACAAAGATCAATTAATGGAAAACTCCGGGCTCTATAAACCGATCCAAAGCTATAGCTGTAAAACAAAGTCATGACTGCTCAGAGGCTTCTTGTATTGCTGGCTTCAGTTCGCATGAATGGAATTAGGATCTTCTCTCTCTATAAAGCCGAATGGGTGATTATTAAACTATTTGGTTTGGAGGAAGATTAGATTTTGATTGGGTAGATGGTGTGGTGGATTTCCCTTGGAGTAGAGATTCCCAAATCTTAGGATTATTGCAGTTGATCCAAATGCCAGAGTTGTAGACTATTATTCAGAATCGGGAGGCGCATGGTCTTGGCATCCACGTTTTTATTTTTATTTTATTTTATTGTGGTCAAAATATTATAAATATGTATTTAAAATACTATTCAGACCTTCTGATTATCAAACATGTTTTGTTTAAACTGTTCAGAGGGTTAAAATAGTAAAATACCGCTATTCAGACATTTTGAAAAAATTAATTATCAAACAACATTTTTTCATTCAGACACAATTCTATTCAGATGCTCTATATTATTCAGACGTCTAAACTGTTCAGGTCTTAATACTCATTTTTATCAAACACCACCTAAGTCAGAAGTGTATAAATTAGGCTAGACTTCCAAATGGTTCGTAGTTCCTAAAACCATTGGGCTGCTCATCTCACTGATCCATTAGTTAAGAACTCAAAATGGGCAAACCCATAGACCCGATCACTAATTAAGCTGAAAAAAAGAATTTGTCCTACTCTTTTTTTTTTCTTAAAAAAACTAACAACAAAAGATTTTCAATCTCTTTCCTAAATTCCTCTCATTCTCCTTATTTTTTTCCTCCTATTTTTAAAACTCAGTGTTGATGTAAATATATTTAATTTAAGTTGATACAATTATTATAATTATACAATATATAACAAAAATTATAAATCAAAAAAAAAATTCATTTAAAATTTTTATGAGTTATATTAATTTTGAATTGTCGTTTGAACTCAAAAGTCAAATAATATATCTAATGTTAAAATTAAGGTACTAATATTCAAATTTTTTTTGTGGGGGTGGGGTTGGGGGTGGGGGTGGGGGGGGAGTGCAATCTTTTTTTTCACCAAATGAATTGAAACTTTATGGAAAATGCAATCAAAGCTTAGGTGTGCTATCAAATCGGTTTTTCAGCAAAAACAAATAAAAAATAAAGGGGGCTCCACAAATCTACAAATCAATCAACAATAAGGCCCACATCCCCTATCAACTTCTTCATCAAACTCATCGATCAGTACCCATTTTAAGAAGATGCATGCATTTCTAACCCCCTCTACTTACCTCCAAAAGTAAATAATCCCCTAAGTTGTTGCCCCCAATTATTATTGTCTTGGGCCACAATGAAAAAAAGTGCAATACAATACAGATGCCTAAATTACACAATGATTATAAAAAAAACCACAAGAACCAGATAGATGCTCCGCAATCAAAGGGTCTCGCAGGTGTTATACTAACTCTACTCCTGTGGGACCAATTTGGTAACAAAGCTTAGCCACAAGTTAACTTTAGTCAATTAGTCAATATATACAGTGGCGACACGCAGACGGGACTGTATTGATCAATTGGCCAATTTACCATAAAATTAAACGAATCCAATTTAGATGTAGTTTTATAATTTAGGACGTTGATAAGACATAGAAAGCCATAATGAACTCGGGTTGAAAAATATAACTACTAGATTTATTAGCATTTGTTTGTAGAGATATCTACATTTCTTTTCTTTAGTCTGAACCCTGCAAATACTTGCTAGTTCCTTTCTTCTACAACTAAAGCAGACTATACTTACATTTCTCCTAAAGACTCGCGCAAGCCTTCTTGCTTGCTTCCTGTGATTTAACAAACTAAAAACCTTAGAAACCTTTTACATATCGGGTTTCTGTATCTATCCTCTTTCTCCTCCCTACTTCTCCCATGACTAGGTATGAACTTGAAACAGTTAAACCGACTGTTAGGAGACTAGTTTGATGTGAATATATAAAACCTGCTGTAGTAGTAGTAGTAGTAGTATTATCAAATCCTTCGCCATTCAGTCCTCCCCAACTCTATAACCCTTCTCTGTTCTATGTTACTGTTGAAATTCCACTAGCTATTGGAGATGCAAATGGGCTATCTGGAAGATTTAGTCCTTGAGTGCTGGAATGTTTATGAAAGAGAGGAATGTATCAGAATACCAGTAGGGAGGGGCACAATAATGATAAAAGTAAGCAAAGACATGTTTAGCTAAAAAAGTTTTAACAAACCTACATAAAAAGCCAAACAAAGAAAAGGAAGTACACATTCACCACTATAAATAATATTGATGGACCAGCAACAAGACAGAAAATCAAATAAAGGCAATGCTGGTCACGAAAAAGTAGTTATTGATTGTAAGATAAAACCTTCTGAAAGCTTCAATTCATTAAGTGCATAGCCAAAATAGCGCTGATGGTTCCCAGGTTTGGCTACTAATTGCATCATTCTCTCAAGCTCAAGTGCATGTTCATGCTCTTCCATAAGCTGCTTCCTAAGCATCCTAGAATTATCATAAACTCTGGGAACTACAAAGAAGAATAAAACTATGTCATGTAATGAAGTATGCACACCATATAACTAACCAATAAAACAATATTTAAAATTAATTCAAGAACTATTCTCACTTAAGTGAAGCTCAGATTCTGCATCAACAAAGTGCGAACCATAGTACATTGGGTGCTGAACTTTTTCAGGGTACTTCCTGAAGAAAAGATGCTACATTAGAATAAACCTTGAAGACTTCAATACACCGTTAGAAAAACATCAATGTGCAGCATTTTCCATATCTAGTTAGTAACAATATAACAAATATATCGTCCCAGTAAAAATTCCTGCAGCTACCATACTATAATCACTATTTATGAAAGTATTGACTATTGAGAATAGAATGAAACATTGATCTAAAGTTTCAATGAATAGCCATTTGGATGGTGTCAAAGACCAAAAGAGGGAAAACAACTGTAAAAAACAAAGTAAAGATTTCCTCTCTTTAGACTGACTAGATACAATACCTCTCGGGAAGCCTAGATTTTTCCCTGTAAGGCTTCACCAGAACACGAGCACCACATACGAAATGAGGATTCCCTTTGGCCAGAATCTGTTTTACTGTCTCTGCGAAAACAAAAGTCACAAAGCCAAACATTCTCTTCTGCTGGCAAGGAATCCTAACATCTTGAACAGGCCTGTATTTGCTGAGGTAAAAAACACAAAAAGACAAAGGATCTCAAACATTTTAAAATGGGCAAGTAATTTCAGAAGTATCAGCAACTACCAGTGGCCCCGAGTGGGCAATCAGATTTACTTGAAATAATTGGAAATATCTTGCTCCGAGAAAGTGCTCTCAGCAGGAAAAGTCAGATATATCTGGCGAGAGCCAGCCACAATTCAGCCATGCTCATTTCTTTCTCCATTGTATTCCATGTATTTTGGAACATCTTCGGTCAAAATAACAGAATGCTGGCCATGAGGTCTGTAGCTAAATAACAGAAAATTAAACAAGTTAACTACTCTTTGAACATAGAACTATAAAGCATTCAAAGTCGTAGCATTTCATAAATTCCACCTGTCAATAAGACGGGTGCTGTTCTTCAGACGGGCAAGAAGCTTTGTCAGGCTATAGCCAGCTTTTCCATGTCTTTGGCTCTCAGTGAGGTACCCCTCAGCCTGAAGTGTCCTCCCATATTTCTCATAGTATAGCATCGGTAAAGAAGCAATTGAAACTGGGAACCCTCTTCTCGATTTCAAAAGTTCAGTGAGTTCCATTTCTAGCTTCTCGAGGGATCCCGGTGAGAAAACTTGATCTTCATTCGTATTTTCATTAGAATTTTGATTGAACATTTGAGAGAAGCTTTCTGGCATCAGATGGCCATGGAAATACCGACAGTTGCTTCCATGCTTACAAAACCCTTTACTGAAGTAATGGCAAGCCTTGACAGGAAATTCAGGCAAACTTGGAGACCTTCGGTTGGATCTTGGACCAATTACAGATTCTGGGTAATAGTATTTGCTTAAGAAGTCAGAACGAACGGAGCTTACAGACTCCATTTGATCTTCCAATGACAAAAACTGAAGTTGGTTTTGAATGCGATAGTCATCTGGAGCAGATTCCGAGTATCCTATTGGGACAAATTCCAAGTTATGAACAGGCTGCTGCTCAGCATGGACTTGGGGTTCCCAATAGGGATTTGGGACTTGAATGGGTACCGGAGATGAAAAGGGACGAGATGACACTGGTGATAATGGAGTGAATTGTGATGGATGCTCTGAGATTGGTGCAGGGTTCACCTGTGGAGGTGAACCTGCATGAGAAGCAACTGGATTGGAGGGCAATCCAAGGTCGGCTTTAACTTTGTTAATCAAAGAATGTATCAGATTATCAGGGCTAAAGGCCAACTTGATCATTTCTCTCTCACCATGATCTTGTAACAAGAGATACCCAATAATCTTAGAGACATTTTCGGGTTCTAGTTTGTGGATTATGTTGTACACAACTTTTGTAGACTCGGAAAAATCCATCACAAATTTTACCTAACAAATGACACGTGTTGGTTCATATAGTGTAATTAAACAAAGATCAAGTCTGTCCACAGAAAAATACAAAAACAAAAATCCAACAAAAACAATTTCAAATCCCAAAATCTGGACGGAGGAAAGGCATTGACATGATGGAATTAAATCAAGAAATCAAAAGCACTTCAAAGTATTTGTGAATGGAATATTGAAGAAAAAGAGCTATCTTGACTATATTTACAATTAATTGTTCACAGAATAGCACCAAATCAATGATACAAGAGCGAAAAAACGAGTCATTTAGTTCAATTTTTTGGCACTACTCAATAATATGAAAGCAAATAGGGTAAAATGTGTTCTTCTGTTTTCTGCCATTATTATAGCACATGTTCTACAACATTGACTACAATGGTCACAAATTGCACAATTATAGCCAGAATGGGAGACTTACAGCTACATTTACTTAACCAAAAGAAAAAAAGACAAATGAAATTTAAAATATAATATACACCACGAAATAACTGGAAGATTTACCATTCCCAGAACACCATCAGCAGGAATACATAAGTAGTCATTTACTTATAAGAAAAGGAAACATGAAAAGACCTGAACAAGAAAACATGACTGGCCACACCAAAAACTCAAATTAAACGACTTGTTCTTTTTAACATAATTAAGAAAGAGGCACTCTTCATCATAATAGTATTAAAAAGAAGTGCCTCTTTCTTAATTGTGTTAAAAAGAACAACTCGTTTAAGAAGTGCCTCAATTGAACCCAACATCAGAAATCAATGGTTGATTTGAAGTATTTTCTAAAACAAATCCATATACAAAACTGATTCCCAAAAAATATGCAAGTATCATTGAACATTAGCAACTAACCCCACCCAAAATTATTTATTGAATTTTCAAACAATTATTTTAACCAATAAACAAAATCCTTAAAAATCTTCTAATGTTCTTTTAATCTATACCATTTGGAGAAACAAACCCTGTCAAGTTCAGATTTTTCACAAGATTCACTCTAAAAAAAGTAAGAAACTGAAAAATCAAACATGTTTAAGGAAAGATCTGAAAACCCACCAAATCTTATAAGCCTCTGAACGCAGAACAAAGTCAGACCCACCAATCCATAGACTGAAACTCTTCCATTTCCCTGTTTTCTGTGTGTCTTCCTTCCCCTGTTTCTCTCTCTAAAACTGTAACTTTTTTGCTAATTTTATCTTCTTCTACTTCTATGCTATTCTATTTCCTCAATCACCATTCTTAACAAATCAAATGACAGAAAGGATATAGCTTTAAAGGCGCCTTTGTCTCTAGTTCAAATCAACTCTGTTAAATATATACATACAGAAAACATATACACCACTCACACTCACTCATATTATAAAAATCACAGAAAAAAATAACCTTTTTCAATTAGTTATTTATAGAACAGATAACATCAGTTTGACACTCTATTTCTGCATTTAAAAATTGTGAAAATGTTGTTCTTGTTTAAGATAAGAGGGAACAATTAATTAATTAATTTTTTTTTTTAAAAAAAAGCCTTTTACAGGTGTATTTGTCGTTACAGAAATTTGCGGGAGTTTTTTAGGAAATGCGCCAGGATTTTCGAATGGGAAGAAAACAGTCCACGTTCGAATATACCTATGTGGCTAAGCCTTACCCTATTTTTATCACTTTTAAATTTAAATTCGAGTCAGACGAAATTTGGAGTGATTAAGGAGAGAGTCCAATGTATATCTTACCAGACAAAATCTAATGGTATGAGGTGGGCCCAAATTTACAAATAAAAATCGGACGGGTTTGGCTGGAGGTGCATGATACAAATGCAGGGTATTCATACATACAACTGATGGATATACAAATTACTATAAAGTTAAATCACTAAATTAAATACATTAATAAAATATGATCATTTATAATTATTATTCATTTAGAAATAAATCAATAAAAAAAGTCAATTCCATTTCGGCCACTTGTTAAGTTTTGACCACAAAGTGTACTACACTACACTCTGGTGCAAGCCAGCTACATACATTGCCATACGGAGATAATAATCCTAACCGCTAGGAGTGAGCACAAAACGGTTAAAACCGAAAAACCGAACCGAACCGAATTTTTTTAACCGAATTATTTCGGTTTTTCGGTTTTTTTTACAAATTCGGTTATATCCGAATTATTATTCACTATTCGGTTTCGGTTTCGGTTTGGAAAAACAGGTTATTCGGGTATCCGAATAACCGAACATTACTTATTAAAAAATTAATTTTATAATAATATTATAATAATAATAATAATAACAGTAATATTGTAATAATAATAATAATAGTAATAATAATAATAATAATAATAGTAATAATAATAATAATAATAATAATAATAATAACAGTAATAATAATAGTAATAATAATAATAGTAATAATAATAATAATAGTAATAATAATAATAACAGTAATAATAATAATAATAATAATAATAATAATAGTAATAATAATAATAATAATAACAGTAATAATAATAATAATAATAATAACAGTAATAATAATAATAATAATAGTAATAATAATAATAATAATAATAATAATAATAATAATAACAGTAATAATAATAGTAATAATAATAGTAATAATAATAATAATAATAGTAATAACAGTAGTAATAATAGTAATAATAATAATAATAATAACAGTAATAATAATAATAATAATAATAATAGTAATAATAATAATAATAATAATAACAGTAATAATAATAGTAATAATAATAATAATAATAATAATAATTCGGTTTTTACCCGAATTACCGAAATTACAATTCGGTAATTCGGTATTCGGTAATTCGGTTATTGTTAAATTTCGGTTATTAGTTCGGATAGCAAAATCATCAATATTTCGGTTTTCGGTTATAACCGAATAGCTTATTCGGTTCGGTTATAACCGAATGATCACCCCTACTAACCGCTACCCTCCTCCAATTATTAACTAGTGTGGGGCCCACAAAAAACCTCAACTTCCTTCCTACGATGTGGGTCCCATTTTATGTTTTTACTTTTAAAGTAATTTAATTTATGTGGTACTGATATAGATTTGAGAACTTACGGTATTATAATACTCCTGCCCTCCAACTTTATTTATCTTAATTTAAAAGTACATATTTATTAAGATTTGGTCCCATTTTATTATGTTTTTATTTTTTTTTATTTTCAAGTTACCCAAAAAAGTAGGACTTTCAAAAAAAAATAAAAAAAATCTTGGTGTTTATGGAACCTATGGGTCTGCCTACTTATTTAAATTCTGACTTTGCTGAGAAATTATGACTTTACACATTTAAAAAAAAATAATTTATCTTGTCACTAGATTGTCACCTTTATTATAATTTATTTATGAGTTATGATACTTATTCATATAGATTTGTTTTTATTTTTATTACTAAATTAAGTTAAAAATAAATAATTGAGAGAAAATGTATAATTTAAAGTAATTTTTTTATATGGTATTAAGAAAATAGCATCCCTAACAAAGACTAATAAACACAGTGATTGTGATTAGGAAAAGTTAACAAGGGCAAAAGGAGATGTGAAGATTACTTGTTACGATCAACTAAATTTATTCTTACAAATTCATCTATCTAATAAAATATAAATGATTTTGAATTTCCCGCTCACTCAATAAATCATTTGGGCCGTTCAAAGTTTGGGATAAATCCCACCGTTCATACATCTATCTAATAAAATACATCTATCTATCTAATAATCTAATAATAATTTAATAAAATACAAATGACTTTAAATTTTCCGCTCACTCAATAAATTATTTTGGTCGTTCAAAATTTGAGATAAATCATATTGTTCATACAGTGTTGGAGGCACGGGACCCAGCTAATATATTAATATATGAGCAAGAGAAATGTTTGGGCTGTTGCAATTTATCCCTTTGAATAGGACATCTCCTTATCTTCTGTACACAAACTCAAATAAATAAATAAATATACAAGTTGTTATGAAAATGACTTATAAGTTATTTTAAAATAATCACGTTTAACCAAACATAAAGACACTTTTTAAGTTATTTTAAAATAAATAGATTTGACTAAATATAAAAACTATTTTTCCCTTATTTTAGTAATTTTTACAACTTATTTTAACTTACAAATTATTTTAACCAAACACATTTATAATTTATTTTAACTTATGAATTAAAATAGTGTCAAACACTTTAATTTATTAGTCACAAATTAAAATAATTTATAAATTATTTTAAATTTCAATTTAAAAGTTATTTTAAAATAAGTAGTTTCGAACCGGCTTAAACTTATTTGGCCATGTTAATATCTTTAATGTTATGAGGTACTCTCTCTTGTAGTTTACGAGATTAAAGTTTGTACGTAACTTGTGGAAGGAATTTCAAGACGTGTCAAATTTTTGCATTTTTAATATATTTTTTATAATTGCTAATAATATAATATGTATATGTTTATATATATACATGCCATTTTTGAAATATTTTATATAATAATTATAAATTAGTTCTCTCTCTTTTTCTCCCTCATTCATATTTAATATGGAGGGTGTTTAAAACGTCACTTGATTAATAAGATAATTATAAAATCAAGATTTTTTTAATTTTCTCATTATTTATCTTGTCTTGATGAGCTTAATTTTTTATCCCAAAATGATAAAATTAGAAAAATTAAAAGGTATTATTTTTTAAGTGTTGAGTTAAATTAGGGGAGTGATGTGTTCTTAACGGTTAAGAATGTTTTTGGGTTTGGAATAAAATAAATATAAAAAATTTAAATTTAATGAGAAAAAAAGAAGAATAGAAAATTATAAATTTTATTTCATGTTATTACTAACATGAGTTTATAAAAATAATATTTTATATTTAAATATTATTTTAGTCTTCTAAATTGGATAAATTTATATTTTATTTTACATATAATTTATATACACAGCACACATCACGTGCTAGTGAAAAATAAAGCGTTCCATTGTGACCGTGGGTTTAAAGTTTATTGATGAAACGGCGACGACGTCGTAGCGATGTTTGGAAACGAAACGAAACGAATCTCCGAGTAGAAGAAAGAGGACATGTACAATCTGAGCATGCTTTCAAGCCAAGCCAAGCCAAGCCAAGCCATCAATTAGTATAGATTATAATCTCCTGAAATTTTTGGTACATAGGAGTAGTTTTTGTAGTTGCTGATTTGGAGGAGAGATGTACCAGTGGAGGAAATTCGACTTCTTCCAAGAGAAACAAGGGGTAAAAGGCTCAATTCCCGATGAAGTCACCGGAAAAGTGGAGTGCTGTTCGAGCGGAAGAGGAAAGATCGTGCTCGGATGCGACGACGGCACCGTCAGTTTACTGGATCGGGGATTCAAATTCAATTTCGGATTCCAAGCTCACACTTCCTCTGTCCTCTTCCTGCAACACCTTAAGGTCTTATTTTTGCAACTCTGCCTTCATATCAAGCTTTTTTTCTCTTTCACTCAGTGGTACTGTTCTGTACTATATATATATATATATATATATATATATATGCAAAAATAAATACCTTTTTGATTTGTTTGTTAAAATTTAGTTGAGAAAGTGTTTGGTTTTGGAAGGGATTTTTTCATCTGATTTAATCTTACTAAAATTTTACCTGTTAAACTAGAAGTGGCTGCATTTTTAAATTACACATGTTTAGGTGCTGTTGTACTAATCTAATGTAGAGCAATAAGGTTCTACACGTAAAATTAAATGATCAACATTTTAGGGTGCATATGGTTGTCCACATTTCAATTTATCTAATTTCAAAATTAAGTTACTGAGTTCACATGATCAATTAAATCTGGATTTTTCCAGTAACAAAATTAGAGTTACTTTTAGGGGTACAAATGTGCCGTTTACTTTTTAAAAATAATTAGGATTGGAGTTGGTGGCAAGCATAATGATATTAGGTACTTTCTGTATTCTGGTAATGTAAAAAGTTGTAAGTTTGTTTCTGGTTATGATGCGTGTTAGTGTTTTCCTGTTGTTGTAAACTAGCAACGAAACTTCCTAGTAACTGTTGGAGAAGATGAGGAAATATCCTCGCAGCTATCGGCTGTTTGCCTGAAGGTTTTTGACATCGATAAGCTGCAGCAGCCTGAGGGTCCAAGCACATCGAGTCCCGACTGTATTCAGATATTGCGGATATTCACTAATCAGTTTCCTGAAGCCAAGGTATTTGTTTTCTAGTTACCTTTTAATTGCTTAGCTACAATAGCAGTTACTTTCTTAGAGCATCTATCGTACAACTTGTTGCTTATTGAAAATTTGATGCCATGCAGATAACATCATTCTTGGTTCTAGAAGAAACTCCACCAATATTACTTATTGCTATTGGATTAGACAATGGCTGCATTTATTGCGTTCAAGGGGACATTGCACGTGAGCGTATCAAACGCTTCACCCTTCAGGTGGAGAATAATTCAGATAAAAGTCAGTTGTCAATAACTGGTCTCGGATTCCGAGTCGATGCTCAATCCCTTCAACTATTTGCAACTACTCCAACTTCAGTGAGCTTGTTTAGCTTACAAACTCTACCAGCTAGTCGCCAAACCTTAGATCAGATTGGATGTAATATTAATAGCGTTGCTATGAGTGATCGCTTGGTAAGATATACTTCTTTAATCCTAGTTGAAATTTATTATTTATTTACATTACTGACCTAACATTCTCATGCTATCCCGTTATCAGGAGCTGATCATGGGTCGACCAGAGGCTGTATATTTTTATGAGGTTGATGGTCGGGGTCCTTGTTGGGCCTTTGAGGGAGAGAAAAAGTTCCTAGCATGGTTTCGTGGATACCTTTTATGTGTTATTGAAGATCAAAGAACTGGCAAGAATATTTTCAATGTATATGACCTGAAGAACCGCTTAATTGCACACAGTATAGCAGTTAAAAATGTTTCTCACATGCTTTGTGAATGGGGTAACATAATACTTTTAATGACTGACAAATCAGTTTTATGTATTGGGGAGAAGGATATGGAAAGCAAGTTAGACATGCTCTTCAAAAAGAATCTATATACTGTAGCTATTAATCTTGTTCAAAGTCAACATGCTGATGCTGCTGCAACTGCTGATGTGCTAAGGAAGTATGGGGATCATTTATACAGCAAACAAGACTATGATGAAGCTATGTCTCAGTATATTCACACCATTGGTCACCTTGAACCTTCATATGTGATACAGAAGTTTCTAGATGCACAAAGAATCTACAACCTTACCAATTACTTGGAAAACTTACATGAGAAGGGGCTTGCTTCTAAAGACCATACCACTCTTTTGTTGAACTGTTACACCAAGTTAAAAGATGTGGATAAGCTGAATGTTTTCATTAAGAATGAGGATGGAGAGCTTAAATTTGACGTGGAAACTGCAATAAGGGTCTGTCGAGCTGCCAATTATCATGAGCACGCAATGTACGTTGCTAAGAAGGCTGGGAGGCATGAATGGTACTTAAAGATCTTACTTGAAGACCTGGGTAGTTATGAAGAAGCATTGCAATATATTTCTGGTCTCGAACCAAGTCAAGCTGGGGTGACAGTAAAGGAGTATGGCAAAATACTTGTAGCGCACAAGCCAGTTGAAACAATTGAAATACTCATGAGGCTTTGCACAGAGGAAGGAGAAACATCCAAGAGAGGGGTTTCAAATGGTTCGTATGTATCCATGCTACCATCTCCTGTTGATTTTCTCAACATTTTCATCCATCATCCGAATTCTCTAATGGATTTTCTTGAAAAATACACCAATAAAGTGAAGGATTCACCTGCTCAAGTAGAAATACATAGCACGCTATTGGAGCTATACTTGTCTAATGACTTGAACTTTCCATCACTCTCACAAGCCAACATTGGTGAAAATGGTAATATCAGAGCTGAATGGTCATCAGGGGAAGTTGTGCCTAACGAGAAATCAATTGGAGAGGGGAATGATATGAACAAGGAAAAAGATTGTCAGGAAAGATTTCAAAAGGGGCTCCACTTGCTTAAGAGTGCATGGCCATCTGATCAGGAACATCCAACATACGATGTTGATCTTGCTATAATTCTTTGTGAAATGAATGCTTTTAAAGAAGGACTCTTATATCTTTATGAGAAGATGAAACTTTATAAAGAGGTGATTTCTTGCTACATGCAAGCGCATGACCATGAGGGTTTAATTGCTTGCTGCAAGAGACTGGGAGATTCAGGTAAGGGAGGCGACCCTTCTCTTTGGTCAGATTTATTGAAGTACTTTGGTGAACTTGGAGAAGAGTGTTCCAAAGAAGTTAAGGAAGTTTTGACTTACATCGAGAGAGATGATATTCTGCCTCCAATTATAGTTCTTCAGACTTTATCCAGAAATCCATGCCTCACTCTATCTGTCATTAAAGATTATATAGCTCGAAAGCTAGAACAGGAATCAAAGCTGATTGATGAGAACCGCCAAGCAACTGAGAAGTATCAGGTTGACTTTTCAATTTGTTAACATTTCTCTCTTAATTTTATTTACTGAATTCCCAAAGTAATCAATAAAATTACCTTCACTGAAATATGGGGATTGTTCATCCGTAAGCAGCCTCAGGGTAGGGTTTGGTTGCAACATAAGTTTGTGATTATGTATGTATGTGTGTGTGTATATATTATGGTAGCAATCCATGAATTCACTTGGGGTGTTGTGATTGGGAGGGAGGGGTTGGTCTGCGTAGTTCAACAATGCTGGACTCTTCTTGCGGTTTTCTTTTTTTTTTTTTTGTGGAAAAAAGTAAGCATTTCTCCCTCCGTCCAAAATTGAGAGTCCATTTTTCTTTTTGTGTGTCCCAAAAAGAGAACTAAAAGGTCACATCGTTCAATCCGAAGCAAGCTTTTTGGCGTTTGGTATCTATTACTCTTTGCACGTTCCATTTTTTTGGGTTTAGACATTTTGCCCAACATGTGTCATCAGCTAATTTATTAGTTCAGATTCCTTGGCATGAAGTAAGTGCAGAAATTGTAGATCCAGGCTGCATGAAAATGAAATATTTGGAAATAACTGCTTTTGATCTGTAGATCATCAGTGAGCTGATTAATATTTTTTGAATATTTAGAGAACCGTAATGAAGACCAGAGATGTTAAATGGCATCATTTTTGCATTTTAGAGATTTTTGTTTTCTCGAGCATATAGGCATCTTGGTTCAATAGTTACTGGTGTAGTGTATGTGTTTGCTGTAAATGATTGAAGAACTTTAATAACTGCTAATGGCTTTGATAAAAAATCAAAGTCTTACACTCAAACTCCTGATTTTTCATTTAAATGATAATCTCTTCTTGATGAGGAATTGAGGATATAAGTATCTAACTGAGGTTGCTGAAGTTCTAGAAGATCCCTTAGAAGAAATATATCAAATAAGCGTTCGTTGTAATTACTGATTTTCCTATAATTATGCAGGAAGAAACATTGGCAATGAGAAAGGAAATCCATGATCTTCGGACTAATGCCAGAATCTTTCAACTTAGCAAGTGTACTGCTTGCACTTTCACCCTTGATCTCCCTGCTGTCCACTTTATGTGTATGCACTCATTTCATCAGCGTTGCCTTGGGGACAATGAAAAAGAGTGTCCAGAATGTGCTCCAGAGTACAAATCTGTCCTGGAAATGAAGAGAAGCTTGGAGCAGAACTCTAAAAATCAAGATCAGTTCTTCCAACAAGTTAAGAGTTCAAAGGATGGGTATTCTGTGATCGCTGAGTATTTTGGGAAGGGTATTATTAGCAAAACCACCATTGGACCTGCCGGTTCTCTTAGATCAGGCAGTAGTTCTTCCAGCAGTGGTTTCTGATTATCTTAATTATTTTTGTTCTGATCAGATGATGAGTTCTCTCTTTGTGCATTATCTGCAAATTTTGTTAGGAAATTGGAAAATCTGGGTTACATTTAAAGGCTGTGGGATTTTCAGAGTTTGATAGTAACTCGCCAAAATATTGACCTACTAGCATGGGTTGACAGACCCAGTTAATCCAAAAAAAATGAACGGGTGATATTACTTCCAGAGAATGGTGTTTGAGTGTTTTATGTCTTGTTAACCTGCCTGTTGTGGTTTTGAAAGAGACGTTATAGGTATATTTTTCATATTCTCACATTAATATAAACAATGATGGTGTATATTCCCTACAAGGAAGTTTACAACATCAGCCTGTATATTATGCTTTAGTGTGTATTTGTGTGACTATGTGTCTGTACTACTTATTGTCCAACTCACTTGTCTTATTTTTATACTTTAAGCGTTTTTTGATCTGTTTGGCGAGGCAGAAAGAACATTGGTAATTGAAAATCTTTAGATCATTTATATGGATGTCTCTCTTATAGTTCCTTTTCGCACGTAACCAACAATAACTTGATGATTGATTCTTACCTCAGGTATGAAATTACTGCATAATATATCTATTTTGTTCACTTCATGATATCTGTAGCAAATAAAAAATTTGACGTCATGGCGTACTTGTTCTTCTATGTGACTATTTATGATTTTTGTTGAGTGTTAAGCTGTACTTGAACGAGAAACGTGTTAGTCAGCATTAGATGGTAAGACTTTGTTGTCATCAGCTAGGAAGTTTCATAACCATTGCAGGAATACCAGAGCCGGTCCTGTGTTTTACAAGGCACAGGGCAAAAAATTTCAAGTGTGCCCCTTTTAGAGATGGCAAACGGGCGGGAGGGCCGGGTCCAAAATGACCCGGATTTTGGCGAGCTGAAATTGTGAGGTCCGAGGCCCGGATTGGGTCGGGCCACGGGCTTCTTCCTTCCTTTATTTATTTATTTATTTATTAACAAAATCTTGCTACACCAAAAATAGTAATAATAACAAATATTAAAAATAATAAAATAATTTATAATAAACAATTATTCTAATTACCTACATTAACTACATATCTCAATCAATTAAAATTTTAATAGTATTATAAATTACTTTCAAAGTATATAATCAAATTTAATTTTTTAAAATTATACTTTAAAATTAATATAATTTATTTAACTTTTAAAAATATCTAGGATTATTACATATCTACAGATACAAGGATTGTTACAAAATAATTCTATTTGGTACGGATTGTGACTTTTTTAGAGGTGTATTCAACACAAGACACATAATTTACACTATATAACTATATAAAATTCACTATTTATTAGTACTAATTTGTTTATATAAATATATAAAATTCACTTTAATATCTTTTTGTTAAAGGTTAATTACTATCTCGAGAGCAGTTTTGCCCCTGCCCTGGCCATATATTAAGTTCAATTGTCGTATTTTTATTTAAATGCATATTTATGAAATATCATTAATTATGTACAATAAATTATACAATTAAATGAGAATTTAAATATGGATAAAATTTTTTATTTTTAATATACATATAAAGTCAACTAAATTTTTTATCATATTGCGGATGGAATAATAAATATAATATTAAAACTCATAATCAAAAATCAAAATAGAACTTTTGTGTTTTCTTAAATTGTTAGCATCTATGATATAGAGATGTGTAATATAAACATCTTTTTAATCAAGTATGCCATATTTTGCAGTTAAACCGTGAATCAAATATTTATCCTCATCAGTTAATACAAAATATTTTAAATTTTGCAGTTAAACCGTAAATCAAATATGAACTGAGAGGGTTGAAGAGTTTTTTTTTTGAGGCTAAGAGTCTATTTTGATTCTCCATATTAATTTATTGATTTATTTTACATTATATTTTATAATTATTCTTTTATTTTTTTATACACATATATACATAATTTTTTAAAAAATTTGGGCCCTCCTCAACTTTGGGCCCTGGGCGGTCGCCCCGATGAACCTGCCCCAGGGCCGGCTCTGAGGAATACCTTGTCGTCATCAGCTATGAAGTTTCATAACCATTGCAGGAATACCTTGTAAAACACTCAAATCTATTTGTTTTATTTCTTCCAGTTCCGCAAAGCTTTACCCAACCTTCAGACTTTTAAGATTCATTGCTTAGGATATAAAATTGTTGAAAGATCTGAAATCTCATCCTCATGTAATTTCTGGTGTCTGGGGCATTACTGCATGGCATATGTTGATGTAATCTGAATAGGCTTTTAGATCAGAAACTCTTATATTAGGTGATAATAAGAGTTTGTCTGATCCATAGACTTTGTTTTATCTTAATATTCTCTGTATTTTTTGGTTAGAATAGGAATAAGAAGCATGCTTGTGCAAGTTTGGATGCAATCCCTCTCGGCAGAAAACATGGATAGCAGTTGAAAGCTAGGTGGAGAAATTTTATCCAGAGTTTAGATATCCTATCCAGGTTATACCTACTTCTTTCTAACTGTTGAACATCTGTCTACATGTGACTTTTTGGCAAAGTTCTAGTTGTTTGTCTGTTGCTGGTGGCTTATTGGAATCTAATAATAAGCAAATCCTAATAACTAATGCTTTTGTATTGGGAACTTGCATTGCATTTTCAGAATATGCAAGAAAAATGGGATTTTGTTCTTCTGGGTGAAGGAATCTGTAAACATGCTGCCTGTGGCCGACTTTTGGTAAATCGTTTTCTTAACAGGGCTAGATATAAATATATTTCTGGTTTTACGTTCTTATGCCTGCGCATTGGAGTATTTGAGCAAATTTATAGTATTACACTTGTCTTGTTCTAACATTTACAACTGTTGCTCACATAGTAGTACTAGTAGCATTTTCTTAAACAGTCCGCTTCTCCAGCGAACTGGAAGGTTCGAATTAAGAACGAACCGGCTATAACGACGGTTTTTTCCGTCGCTATAGCATAGAAAGTCGGTTTTTTATGCTATAGCAACGAAAAAAATCATCGCTATAGTCAGCTCGTTCTTAGTTCACTCCTTCCAGTTCGTTGGAGGTTGGAGAGAGCCGAGCTTTACTTATAATTCAAGAAATCTCATGAAGTAATTTGAGAAGAGATATGAAGGATAGACGTGAAATTTGAGAAGTATTAATAAGAATTGATGATTGAATCTCATTAATTATTTTTATTTTTTGCTACATTTGTTAAGAAGATAATTCTATGAAAATTTTATAGGCATGATATATGAGGTATATGCAAATTGTTTAAAGTATAATTTGTGGTCACGATATTGGTACTTAAAGGAATGCAGGCACACAGGCACACGAGCCGCATGCAACTGTATGGTATGGGTGAGTGTGGTGCACTTTTGAAGTCCAAATTATACTTAAAAACCGTTTAAATACGGTTTGATAAATTTAAAACTGCACATGAAATCGCTTGTGATTGGTGCGGTTTCGGTTCCAAAATCAATTGAAATAACAAAATTTTATGCAATTTATTACACAAACAATGATGGGAAACAATGAAAAATGCGTAACAACAAAGATTAATTCCATTAACTTTTGATCATGCTCAATTACTATCAATATCATTGTCAAAGATAATAATAAACAAATCAAATTAATGGACAATCTTATTGGCTAATCAGGGAAGACTAATTATATTGATGTTAATTAGTTTTGCAAATCATGAAGCAAATTGTTTTGGTATAATCAGTAGACAATATTAATAATAGTTTCTTTGACGGAAATTATATGAAAGAGGTCATTAATTGATGCAGAGCATTCATACTACAAACTGAGTAATAAAACTTATAAGAAACAACTATGAAAGAGCAGCGATAGACAACGAGTTGTTGACTCTTCGCATACTTCCTACTCTTGTACTCTATTCGTCCCTGCATATACACATGGTGCAATTTCAATTTTATATGTGTATTTTTGGCTAGTAACAAAATTAAAATTATAAATTTAATTTTTCAATTCACCTAAAATCGTTATATACGCTGAAACTGTTAAGATGTATGGTACCTATTAATTCAAAAACATTAGTATGTATGCACATATGGTCAATCTTAAATTGAGAAAAATAATATTAGTTTTAACACTAATATCAGCCACACCCAAAAAAACATTTTGTTCCTATCAAGTCAAATAATATATTGGTATGGTTTTAGGGGGACCCACGTGTCAAATATATTGCAAACTTTTCATTAAACCACTTTAATTTATACAAAAAATTGTGCCCTTATGGGGCCAAAAGTACACATCATCATTTTGGGGGATGAACATGATCCCATTCCCATGTGAGGTTTCCTTTTATTATTATTGATTTGACTCATTTAAGTTTAAGCCAATCACTAATGAATAAGGCCCTATTCGAAAGGCATGATTTTAATAGAGTCATTTAATTAGTTGCATTGCGTAATAAAATTCATTACAAAGCTTTAATGTACATTCATTAGGTAATTTTATTCATGCCATCTCTTTCCATGCACAAAATCTATTTAAACAAATAATGGAATTGTCTCAATAGATTTACCATTATAATGTTACACCATGAAAAGTAAACTAATTCATTCATTTATTTCTCATTTTTAAAATCTTAATGGTATCATGTTCGGGGATGACTTATTTTAAAATAATTTATAAATTAAAATTTAAAATAATTTATAAGTTATTTTAAATAGTGTTATAATGATTAATAAATAAAAGTGTTTGACACTATTTTGACTTAGAAATCAAAAATTAAGTTAAAATAAAATATGAATGTGTTTAGTTAAAATGACTTGTAAGTAAAAATAAGATATAAAGACTACTAAAATAAGAGCAAACCGGTCTTTACATTTGGTTAAACTTACTTATTTTAAATTGACTTATAAGTCATTTAAAAAAAGAAGAAGCATAATTGATTACTTCTCAAAAATGGCTTACAAGTTAAATAATAAGTTAACTCTAAAAATCACTTATAAGTTGTAGTCAAACCGGCCCTTAATACTACCTCTATTTTACAAAAGGAGAATTATTTATTAAAATTTGTTTGTTTTTATAATAGTAACACTTTGTTTATCAACAATAGTTTGTAAAATTATACTTATAAAATTTTCAAGTTTGCCAACGTAATTTTATTATTATGTAATTATTATTTAAAAATAAGACTTTTTATAAAATATTTTGCTTCCCAATCGATCATTGACAGAAAATGAATCATGAAACACTCACATAGAGGTGATGATGGTCTCCATAGCCATATCGAGAGCGAGGGCCACTGCCAGTGGCCACCGGAAGACTTGGTAAAAAATAAGTTTGAGTTGGGTTTTAGTTATATAAAATAGTTTTGGGTTAGTTTTATAATTAAAATTATATTAATTATATTTAATATGGGTTATGTTGTTTAAATTTAAATAGTTATGTGTCGAATTTAAATCGACTTATTTTTCAAATTATAGTTTCACTAAAATCTTAATTTATGTTATACTAAAAAAGTCTTATTTTAATTTTTTAGACCCAAGTTTGAAACTAAAAATTTTAATTGATGTGAATAATTTGAGTATTAAAAACATTAATTTTGTGATTATAAGCACTTTCAAACAAAATTACATTAATAATTATTATGTTAATTAAAATTAATGAAATCAATACCTTATATATAAAGGCAGCAAAAGAGATCCTAATTTGAAATCGACTCGGAATTAATTTGATCAATTTCACTGAGTTATTTACCGAGTTTATCAAATCTCTCCCTCTTCCTCGGCCATAAACCATCCGTTTCTTCTTCGCTGCCTTCTCTTTAATCACTTCAGTTTCTTCCCTTCCCCTTCTCCACGAAATCGATTTCCTCAGTTTTTCTTTTGTTCCGTTTCTCTCCCTCCTCCCACACGCATCCCAAATCTCTTTTCTCGATCTGATTTACCCTAAACTTCGACAAACGAATGCGATTTGGGGCTTTTTGGGTGGACCAATTCGAGAAATTGTGAACTATAGAGTTTGTGGATCGTTCGATTTTTGTTGCCGATGACGACGACGTTAAGGTATGTCCTTATAGAACGTTCCCAGACCACGACTATTGAAACGGGAAAGAAGGAATTAGGTAGCTTTTTGATTTTTCGGTCTCTAATGATGGATTCGAGCTCGATGTCAGTCTCAATATTGAGGTATTCACTCTTTGATTAATTAGTTCCATATATATTTGGTAGTCTCAATGGTTTGATTGGATTACCCATTTGGCATTTGCATCTCGAAATAAATATACCCACCTGTGTCCGTTCCCTTCTTCACCAACAAAGTGGTGCAGCAGTACCGACACGGCTGGGAGGACGAGGTGGCCCACGTGGTCACCGACGTCAAGGCCAACCCGGAAGCATCGACGACCGGGATTGTGTTGAGGAGGCAGTTGCAGCTGATGATGTACAACAACATGTACAAGATTATGTTCGATAGGAGGTTCGAGAGTGAGGAGGATCCCCTCTTCTTGAAGCTTAAGGCGTTGAACGGGGAGAGGAATAGGCTGTCTCAGAGCTTTGAATACAATTACGGTGATTTCATTCCTGTCTTGAGGCCTTTCTTGAGGGGCTATTTGAAGATCTGCAATTAAGTTAAGGAGAAAAGATTGAAGCTTTTCAAGGATTATTTTGTTGATGAAAGAAAGTAAGACTTCTTTTTCCCCTCTCTCTCTTACTCCATAAATTTCAATTTCCAAGCTGCTTGATTAATTTCTCTGTCTTTTCCATTTTATTTTTGGTAGGGACTACTTAGTAGTAGAATTTTTTATGACTGGATCGGACCCATTTCATTTCCAACTCTATTTTTTCGTATTGGTAGTTGTTAGTGTTTATATTACATTATAAGAAATTTGACAAGTGAATTGAATAATTAGGTAATATATTGCAATAAGGAGCCCATAAATATGTACACAAGTTACAATCCACTGCAAATTTGGCCACAATATAGTAGCATAATATAAATATCAGCAACTAAACTTTTAGGTTAATAACATATAAACAAAGTAAAATGAAAATATCAACTTCATGTGTAGTAGAAAGATGCATTAACATCAAATACGCGGACAAATTGAAGTAAGGCCTTACATAAATCAGTTCCTTCTGGAAAAATGTGACGCCCCCAAAATAGGTATACATCACCTATTCTGAGTCGTCAAATACATGGTACAGAATACAAATACAATCTTTAATATACAACAAGAGAGCTGTGAGTTTTAATATAAATATTGTCTTCTAGACAATATTCACTCTCAGAATAAGTTTTTATTACATTTATTGTCACACTATTTAACAGAATAATGAAGACTACTAATACTATTATCTGGATCGTCACTCCGTTCCCCGACTAGTCCCGGCTACGTTCTCATTTCCTGAAAAGAACAGTGAAAGAAAGGGTGAGCTCAACTAGCCCAGTAAGAAATATTATGACTAAGATAATGTAGAATAAATTATCATTAGTCTTCAACATTGTTAAACTGATAAAATACAATAGACATCAAGTTTAACTGCAGCGGAACATGCAATCCATTAAAAGAGTCAAGTAGAGAATAAAATCTACTATCTTTTATGATTTAAAAGGTTTTTCATCACTTTTATCGCTGGGACTCAGCTTAATAAATAATCCACATCATCCCTGCACTACGGCCAATGATATTCGTTAGTATCACAACCACAAATTATCCATGCACTACGGGCCAAGGATATTTGTGTATTCATCAATGGTCATGATCATGCCAACAACTGTCCATCAATGCACTACGGGCCAATGATGACTTTTATCACATTATTTGTAAAATTACAGTCATGATTACACCGAAAAATCCCTGGTCATAATCATACCAAGTCCATCTATGCACTACAAGCCACAGATGACTTTCAACAAAATATAAATACGAGGATGATGACAATGATATAAGAATTCAATCAAACAAGTTCAAGAATTAATTTATTCAGGAACTAATAACGTCCAAATTGTCAACATGATACTTCTTTGTAGAGTAAAATTCAAGAATACTCAGAAGAATATTTCCACGAAAAGATACTGGATGAAGCGCAAATATCAAGGATATTTCACTAATTTCATGGAGTATAGAAGTCAAAACTTTAACCAACCGAGTATAATAAAGAATGGAATGACAAAAGAAATCACCATTCATGCGGTACTTCGCATAGACAGGTTATTCCAATAGAATAATAAATAACGGAACCAGGTCAGGCGTAACACGCACCGACATGATATTCCAACAGAATAATAAAGAATGTAATAACAACATAAATCACCATGCATGCGGTACTTCGCATAGACAGGTTATTCCAACAGAATAATAAATAACGGAACTAGGTCCGGCGTAAAACGCACAGACAGGATATTCCAACAGAATAATAAAGAATGGAATAACAACATATTTTACCATGTATGCGGTACTTCGCATAGATAGGTTATTCCAGCAGAATAATAAATAATGGAATAACAGAAGAATTTCACCAAGTATAGGGTAGACCGCGTATACAGGTTATTCCAACATAATAATAAAGAATGGAATAACAGAAGTTCTCTTCATGAATATGAAAAAAAATACCCCTTACCGTAAAAGAAACTTGATATCGAAGTAGTGAAATAGCAGAATACTTTTCTTCTTTCTCTCTATAGTTTCTCTCTCTAGAGTTTCAGTGAATTCGTAAAAATAATGAAGGAATGAGCTTCTATTATAGAAGAATGGACTGAATAGTAACCAATCCATGAACGGTCCAGATTGATTTACTTTAAATGGACTGTCCAGATTCATTTACAATAAAATATAATATATTCTATTTATAATCTAATAAAACGAATAACTTTATAAAAGTATTCTATTTTATATAAAAAGATTTTACTATGCAAACACTATGCAGGCACTCTACAAATACTATGCATAATAAAATATAATATATTCTAATTATTGTCTAATAAAACAGATAACTTTATAAAAGTATTCTGTTTTATATAATTTTTTTTTACTATTAGCTTAATAAAACGAATAACTTTATAAAAGTATTCTATTTTATATAAAAAGCTTTTGTTTTATTACATTAATAATACTAATAAAACAAAACTTCATCATTATTATTATTCACACTATTAATCGACCAGGTCGTTCCCAAGAAAGAGGGGGCTTTCCAATAAGGATTTCTCTCCATTGGCGCACAATTAGGTGACCAAACCTCTCCTTGGCAGAACTTCTAGATATCGTTAATATTGCAAATAATAATATTAATAACTTCGTCATCTCAATTATAAAATATCATACTATGCAACAATTACTGAAGCAATAATTGAACAAAACTGAGTGACTTCTCACGTAAGCATCAATAATCAATACTGTGTGCTACTATGCAACCACGCGTATTCCTGTACTTTTAACATCGGGTGTTTCAACAGTTAACGGTAAAACCTCCGCCGTTATTTTCATAAAAAATATTTTTGTCGTTTTCTCAATCCGATAATAATTCTGTTGTGGGGTCCACCAATGATTGTGTCGTCGTACGAATATTCTCTGTTTAAAACGAATATTCCCCGACCAATCGAATATTATATAACAACTTGCGTACTTTGCAAAATTTATAAATATTACCCACAACTATAACATTATATCAAATTTATTCTATAATATTCAAAAATGATATTTATAGAAAATTCACTTTTGTTCATAAAAGTTGGGGTCTTACAGAAAACAGCAAGCCTTAGTGGATCCCGTGGATCAGTAAAAGTTGAAAGACTCTGAAATTTGAACAGCTCGATAATATTATAGGCTTCAATTTCAGTGGGGTTGATTCTGATCACCATTTGTCATATTAATATGAAGCAACAACCACCAACGGGAATTAACTGAATTCATTTGTATTAGTAGTCTCTCTCTCATTATCTAAAAGGGTGTTTTGAGGTAAAATGGAATCCATTCTTTTATGTGATTATATGTTTATAATATTCTTAATCTTATTTGTATGATATTTTGTTGGTCTAATTGGCTATACCTTTGGTTTGATTTTTCAGGGAAACTAATATGTTCCGATGAAGACATAAATTTGATCTTTCAGATATTCGAACGAATCCATATAAATCTTTTTAGGGTTTAATGGAAGAGGTTGTTCAGGAACTAGAGGAAAAGTGGGCACAATTTCAAGAAAATATGCTAAAACATCTTACTCCAGGTATCTTCAACTTGCTTTATTAATATTTACATGGATGATATGTGGTCAGCTCCATACATTCTTATAATTTTTGTTTATACATTGGTATTATATTGTCTATCCTATCATTTATACATATATCAATTTGTTCTGTTTGATTATTTACTTATATTGTAGTTGAAGTGCAATTAAAACAATCACTTATTGGATCCAAGTATTGAAATTGTTTCCTTTACAAACAAAAGTATTGAAATTGTTTGGTGGTTTCTTATTTATGTATTCAGATGAATTTAACATGCTTGATTGGTATTTTGTGATTTATAATTTTTGTAGTTATGATGAGTTGTGTTTTTATGACCCAATTGAGAAAGCAACAACCCCGGCCAGCTCACGCCAATTGAGTGAATCAACCAACGTTCTACATCAAAATCCTCTGAAAGACAGGTACAATTTGTTTTTCTTCTCTCAATTTTAGCTTTAGAGAAACCCAACAAAAGGATCCGGAGATTCGCTTCAAGTCATTTATGCATCAATCGATTCCAGGTAATTTTTATCAAAAAGTTTTTTCTCTTTGAATTTTCCTCCCTTCTAGAACCTTATATGGTACTGGATATAGTATCTCTCCCTTCTGTTGCTCTTTATTTTGATTATATTTTGTCGCATATACAAAATAAAAATTGATTGGTAAGATATGATCAATTTTTTGGTAGGCTATGACGGAGAAAAAAGAAATATGTTGTTGGGGCACGGGTCTTCGTCTCTTGATTAGTAATAAAACAGTCGGTTTAATCTAGAGGGAGGTACTGTTGCTAATTTACTTTATTTTGTCATATGAGTTTGCTTTAGTTTTTTGCAATTTAGCTTTAAATGTGTCTATAAATGGTCTAATGATGTGAATCTTCATAATTTTTTTTCCAAGATTGTATTTTTTTATCTTTATATTCAACCTGCTTGGTGTAATGGGTGTTGATATTGTGTGAGCATTACATATGAGTAATTAACTTTATTATTTAGAACCAAAAAAGTCAAATTTCAAATTTGTGGAAAATTGATAGCATTGATTTTGATTATGGTTAAATACGTTTATGATGACTGGAGTGATTATTCTATAGTGTTGATTTGTTTTATTAGAGATGAAAACAACGGAATTAGTTGATGGACGATCATTTGAAGCCTGTTTTGACAGAGTTTTTAGTTTCTTACTCAAAAAACTTTTTACATGACATTATAAATTTCAAATTTGAATAAGAAATCTAAAATGACCACTAGAAATATTCAAAGTGTATGCTAGAGATGTAAAAATAGTTAAATCATTCTGTATCTCTGTATTTTGCTTGAAAAATTAACTTTTAAAAAGAAACCAATTGTTTGCACTTTTTTCAAAACATTTAGTTGACAAAAACTAAAAAAAAGATGAAAAGGAATATAGAAATGGAAAAGTAATATGGTAACCAGTGTTTGGTGTAAGTAATGTCTATTGGATCTGGTGGTACAACTCATGCTTGGTTGTCAGGGGATCGATCATGCAATAGGGGTATGATTTTTCTGTTATCCTTTCTTCTGTAGTGCAGATATGATAGGATTATTGTCAATCCTATCTTTGCAACTCTCGGAGAATATTTAGCTAAAAAACTAATTAGTTAGCAGACTTGATAAATCCAGAAGATTACATAACATGTACATGATTTGCAATAAAGAGAAGTAAGGGTGGATTTGATAGAGTTGAAATACAATATAAGTGCGAAAACTGATTTGGAGAATCGTTAACCCTATTTACTTAAGCATCTAATATGCTTGGTCTGCCTTAAATATTTTTTCTATTTTTTTTAGAGTTTCTATTATTGCAAAATTTCTTTGTTATGATAAGTTACAATTTGAATGGAACTTAATAGTCAGTTTGTGTTCTTGCAGATTGTTTATCCTGGACAAATTCTTAAGTTAAGAGTTTATGGAACTTAGAGAGATCTAAAAGAAGATACTTCATCCGAGAAGGTTTGTATTGAGTTGGCAGATGTAATTGTACGTTTTAATGGATCTCACATTCAGGTATATACTGTGACGCCCCCAACATAGGTATACATCACCCATCTTGAGTTGCCAAATACATGGTACAGAATACAAATACAAACTTAATTATACAAACGTCGTGTAAAATACGACAAAACATAATCTAAGAGTTTTAATAAGAATATTATCATCTAGATAATATCCACACTCAATGGAGTCCTCATTACATTTATTGTCACACTATTTAACGGAATAGTGAGGACTACTAATGCTATCATCTGGATCGTCACCCCGTTCCCCGACTAGTCCCGGCTACGTTCTAATTTCCTGAAGAGAACAGTGAAAGAAATGGTGAGCTCAACTAGCCCAGTAAGAAATATTATGACTAAGATAATGCAGAATAAATTATCATTAGCCATCAACAATGCTAAACTGATAGAATATAATAGACAACAAGTTTAATTGTAGCGGAATATGCAATCCATTAGAAGAGTCAAGTAGAGCATGATATCTACTATCTTCTATGATTTAAAATGTTTTTATCAATTTTTATCGCTGAGACTCAGCTTAATAAATAAACCACATCATCGAGTCATCCCTGCACTATGGGCCAAGGATATTTATTAAATAATCAATGGTTATGACTATACCGAATAATCCCTGGTCATAATCATACCAAAAACTGTCCATCAATGCACTACAGGCCACTGAGGACTTTTACCACATCATTTATAATATTACAGGTCATGATTATACTGAATAATCCCTGGTCATAATCATACCAAGTCCATCTATGCACGTAAGCTAAAGATGACTTTCATCACAATATAAGCATGAGGATGATAACAATGACATAATAATTCAATAAAACAAGTTCAAAGATAAATTTTAAAGATTTAAAATTTTAGTTTATCCAGAAATCAAAAATGTCCAAATTGTCAACATGATACTTCTTTGTGGAGTAAAATTCAAGAATGCTCAAAAGAATATTTTCATGAAAAGATACTGGATGAAGCGCAAATATCCAGGATATTCTACTAATTTTATGGTGTATAGAAGCTAAAACTTTAACCAACTGAGTATAATAGAATATATGAAATTGCAAATGGATTTTCGCCCGCCATGCGGTAATCCACGTAGACAGATCATTTTCACAATTTAATAAAGAATGAATACGAAGGATCATTCACCATGCATGCGGTAATCCACATAGACATGTTATTCCAACAGAATAACAAAGAATGGAATAACAGAAGAATTCACCAGGCATGCGATAGACCGCACAGACAGGTTATTCTCAACAGAATAATAAAGAATGGAACCAGGTCATGTGTAATCTGCACAAACAGGATGTTCCAACATAATAATAAAGAATGGAACCAGGTCATGCGTAATCCGCACAGACAAGATGTTCCAACAGAATAATAAAGAATGAAACCAGGTCATGCGTAATCCGCACATACAGGATATTATAACAGAATAATAAAGAATGGAATAACAACAGAATTCACCAGGCATGCGATAGACCGCATAGACAGGTTATTCCAACAGAATAATAATAAATAATGGAATAACAGAAGAATTTCACCATGTGTGCGGTACTTCACATAGACAGGTTATTCAAACATAATAATAAAGAATGGAATAACAATCCTTATGAGTTTTGAAAGAAAATAACTCTCTTCATGAATACGAAAGAATAATACCCCTTACCTCAAAAGAAGACTGGATATTGGAATAGTGAGGTAGTAGACTTCTCTTCTTCTTTCTCTCTATAATTTCTCTCTATAATAATTGCTCTATAACTTTAGTGAATTGGTGAGAAATGAAGGAAGAATGAGCTTCTATTTATAGGAAACTATAGTTTCGATAATTGCACATTTTGGGGCTCGAAATATTACAGTATAATACCTTTCTCTTTTTCTTCTTTTATAATTTAGTCCTGCAAGTATTATCAAACTTGCACCACCTCCCCTAATAGTAAATAATGCGAATCAATAGTTCAATCATGTGAATCAATAGTTATAATCACGTGAAAATGCGAATTACAGTATAGTACCTCTATCTATACCTCAATTTTTAACTTAGTCATGCAAGTATTATCAATCTTGCACCAACTCCCCTAATAGTACACGAATGTGAATCAATAGTACACACATGTGAACAAATAGTTATAATCATGTGAATTAATAGCATTTAATTGCTCATTTATCCAGTTAATTACCCGACTGATCAGTATAACTTCCAGACATCAATTAATATCGAAATAAATGTCAATTTCTATTAACACTAATAATTCCAACACAATGGAACTATTAATTTCATCATTAATCAACACGAACTTATTCATTATTAATATTATAATTCAAAATATTTAACAACCAAGTCGTTCTCAGGAAAGAGGTGGTTTTCCGATAAGAATTTTTCATTATTGGCGCGCAATTAGATGAACAAACCTCTCCTTGACAGAACTTCTAGACATTGTTAATATTGCAAATAATAATATGAATAACTTTGTCATCTTAATTATTGATTTAATAATATAACATATTATACAGATGATATTGTGACAATAATTGAATCAATAATATGAGAGATATGATGCAGCAATTACTGTAGCAATAATTGAGTATAACTGAGTGACTTCTCACGTAAGCATCAATAACCAATATCGTGTGCTATTATGCAACCACGCGTATTACTGTACTTTTACTATCGGGTAGTTCAACAGTTTTAACGGTAACACTTTCGCCGTTATTTTTAATAAAAGATAATTCTGTCATTTTCTTACTACGACAATACTTCTGTTGTGGGGTCCACCAATGATTGTGCCGTCGTACGAATATTCCCTGTTAAATGAATATTTCCTAACCAATCGAATATTATATAACCACTTGCTTACTTTGTAAAATTTATAAATATTACCCACAACTATAACATTATATCAAATCCACACCATAATATTCAAAAAAAATATTTCGAGAAATTTAAATCTTTATTCATAAAATCCGGGGTCTCACTATCTCCCTTCCTTATGAAATTTCACTCTCGAAATTTACGTACGTACCTGGTATGCCAAAGAGGTGAGGATACCTTGAATACCTTTATCGTCGAAAACATTACACGTTGCATACGTGCATGCCCGATGTCCTCCGATTGCCTCTGAATGCACATCAGTCCCTAAAATAACCATTTTATGCCTTGATACCGACCTCAAATCTCAAAATATAAAGAATAAAAGTTTTAGGCCTACTCGTTAACCTTCCAAATCATCCTGAATCACCTCAATCGGAGTTTGTATGAAAAAGTTATGTCCAATTTACTAAAGGACGTCCGGACAGATTTTGGCTTAATATTTGACCAGCGCCTAGGTGCCCAAATTTGGCCTTGGGCAAGCGCCTAGGCTCCCAAGAACAGATTCTAAGCGCCGAGCCTATTGCCTAGGCGCTCGACCTTTGGCACTTAACTCCAATTTTCGAGATTTTGCAACTTTTGACACACATAATTCAAATCTTCATAACTTCTTCATCCGTTATCAGAATTAGTCTGTTTTCAAGGCTATGGAAAGCTTGTAACATGCTCTATAAAACCCCCATGATTTCATAATTTTTTAGATTCATTAATTATTCTGAAATTTGGCTCCAAAGTCCCCCAAGACTAAGTTTTTACTAACAACGATACGTGAAAAACGTTATGAACACGCGACATACTTGGAGGTAAAACGAGTCTATAGGCCACAGTTCTTACTTGATTGAGGATTTCAAATGGGCCAATTAAATCAAGGGTTGAGATAACGCCTTCTTGAACCTTCTTCTTCACATTCATCAGATTCAGGTGTGTAGCTTGAGCGGCTTTAACTTTATCAATTAAAGTCGATTCTACTCGTATATTGGTTATCTTTAAGTGGGTCCATAGAGTCTTTAACTCTATCTTCATCATTTGTAAG
Organism: Panax japonicus; assembly: GCA_020205505.1. Classification (NCBI taxonomy): domain Eukaryota; kingdom Viridiplantae; phylum Streptophyta; class Magnoliopsida; order Apiales; family Araliaceae; genus Panax; species Panax japonicus. Next base: position 77,452,023 of record CM035092.1, on the reverse strand, counting down.
TTATACGAAATGGATTTTTGTGTTAGCAACATCGCACTCGTAAAACGCATTCGATCTTCTACTTAACGCGTCTGCTACCACGTTCTATCTTCCACAATGATATTAAATGGTATGATCACATTCTTCAACAGCTCGAGCCAACGTCTTTGGCGCATGCTACATTCATTTTAGTTGAAGAAATATTTGAGAGTTTTAGAAATGGATTTTGTACTGAGGTCAATACAAAATTTGATTTCACGCTCTAGGGTTAGGCTAAGAAGTCTTCAAGAATATGCCAAGAAATTTATTAACAATAGAAATATCATTTAAAACTGTGACCCTCATCCAAGACTTGGATAACACGTCATATTGATACCTATCAACTTTCCATCGTCATTCACACCGTTGCCTACGGAAAGTCTGGCTTCGGTGCATCCCAAGACTTAGAAGTCACCAGCAAAAGGCTCAGGGCTCTTTACTTATGGCTTGATATAACAGTGATTAACTTTAGTGGTTTGGTTGCTTGAATTTGCATAACAGGTTGGTTAGGAATATGAAAGCTAACAACCTTATGAAAATAATCAATTTTGGCAATGATGAGTAGTTAACCAATCGATTCCTAAAATCACATCAAAGCCAAGTATTTTCAAAGAGATAAGATCGACAGGTAACGTGAAAGTATCGATTTGAATCAAAAAAATTTATAAACAGTGGAGATAACGAAAGTTTCTACTAACGAAGTTTCAACCAATAAGTCAAAGTCTAACTTCTCTAGGGTCAAATTTAAACGTTGAGCGCAAGTAAGAGAGATAAAATAATGGGTAGAATCGGTATCTAATAAGGTATAGACTTCGCAAGAATTTATAATTAATTAATCCATAATAACTTCATTTGGGTTCCTCACTTGTTGGGAAGTTATGACAATCGCTTTCCCTTGAACTACCCGGCTTTGACTTGTGTGGGGTAGCATTTGGTGTCATCACTATCGTTGAAATTGACTTTTCTATAGGGCATATTCCACCCTCAACTGCTTCATTGTACTCCTGTTTCATCATCTGAATCATTAATCTTCTATCCATATCAAATTGGGGTTGACCGCAATGTACCGGATAATTCAAAACTCGATGTTCGGTTCTCTCAATTGTTGTTCAAAAAGAGAAATACATATCATCTATTTTAGCCTTCTTAGATCGGACATCTCTTTTCATAATATAAACGCGTCGTGCGATTTTTATCCATGCATAACTCATTATCACTCGTTTAGTTGTTTCTTCTTTCAGCTCAAATTCTAGCTTTATCATCTTATACTCTGTCAAAGAGTGCTTCTGTTCAAGCATCACATATCGGGTAACACAAGCTTGAATTGTTGCATCCTTTTGTTCCACGACCGCCTGCCGTTCTTCAGCCTGCTCTTCTAACTCATGAACACGATTTTGCAATTCTAAATTTTGATCATAAAATTCTTCTAATAAATTCTCCTCAAGTTCCTCTTCTTCCTCTTTCTCCTTACCCTCAGCTGCTATCTCTACGACTATCTCGGGTGCAACTATCAATGTGACGCCCCCAAAATAGGTATACATCACCTATTCTGAGTAGCCAAATACATGGTACAGAATACAAATACAATCTTAAATATACAACAAGAGCTGTAAGTTTTAATACAAATATTATCTTCTAGACAATATCCACTCTCAGAATAAGTCCTCATTACATTTATTATCATATTATTTTATAGAATAGTGAGGACTACTAAGACACCATCTCGGACCGTCACTCCGTTCCCCGACTAGTCCCGGCTACGTTCTCATTTCTTGAAGAAAACAGTGAAAGAAATGGTGAGCTCAACTAGCCCAGTAAAAAATATTATGACAAAGATAATGCAGAATAAATTATCATTAGCCTTCAACAATGTTAAACTGGTAAAATACAATAGACATCAAGTTTAACTGCAGCGGAACAAACAATTCATTAAAAGAGTCAAGTAGAGAATAAAATCTACTATCTTTTATGATTTAAAAAGGTTTTTCATTACTTTTTATCGCTGAGACTCAGCTTAATAGATAATCCACATCATCTCTGCACTATGACCAAGGATATTCATTAGGATCACGACCACAAATTATCCATGCACTACGGGCCAAGGATATTCGTGTATTCATCAATGGTCATGATCATGCCAACAACTGTCCATCAATGCACTATGGACCAATGAGGATTTTTACGACATCATTTGTAATATTATGATCATGATTACACCGAATAATCCCTGGTCATAATCATACCAAATCCATCCATGCACTACAGGCCAAAGATGACTTTCAAAAAAAATATAAACATGAGGATGATGACAATGATATAAGAATTCAATAAAACAAGTTCAAGAATTAATTTATTCAGGAACTAATAAATCCAAATTGTCAACATGATATTTCTTTGTAGAGTAAAATTCAAGAATGCTCAGAAGAATATTTCCATAAAAAGATACTGGATGAAGCGCAAATATCAAGGATATTCCACTAATTTCATGGAGTATAGAAGTTAAAAATTTAACCAACTGAGTATAATAAAGAATGGAATAACAAAAGAAATCACCATGCATGCGGTACTTTGTATAGACAGGTTATTCTAATAGAATAATAAATAACTGAACCAGGTCAGATGAAATTCGCACCGACAGGATGTTCCAACAGAATAATAAAGACGAAACCAGGTCCGACGTAAAATGCAAAGACAGGATATTCCAACAGAATAATAATGACGGAACCAGGTTCGGCATAAAACGCACAGACAGGATATTCCAACAGAATAATAAAGACAGAACCAGGTCCGGCGTAAAACGCACAGACAAGATATTTTGACAGAATAATAAAGACAGAATAATAGAAGAATTTCACCAAGTATAGTGTAGACCGTGTATACAAGTTATTCCAACAGAATAATAAAGAATGGAATAACAGAAGTTCTCTTCATAAATACAAAAGAAATAATACCCCTTACCTTAGAATAAAGTTGGATACTAGAATAGAAATGTAGCAGACTTTTCTTCTTCCTTCTCTCTATAATAAATGCTCTATAGCTTTGGTGAATTGGTGAGAAATGAAGGAAGAATGAGCTTTTATTTATAGAAAAATATAGTTTCGATAATTGCACGTTTTGGGGCTCAAAAAATTACAGTACAATACCTCCAATTTTTTTTATTTTTAATTTAGTCCTGCAAGTATTATCAAACTTGCACCACCTCCCCTAATAGTAAATAATGTGAATCAATAGTTTAATCATGTGAATCAATAGTTATAATCATGTAAAAATACGAAATACAATATAGTACCTCCATCTATACCTCCCTTTTTAACTTAGTCATGCAAGTATTATCAATCTTGCACCAACTCCCCTAATAATAAGTGAATGTGACTCAATAGTACACACATGTGAATAAATAGTTATATAAGCATTTGAATTAGTAGCAATTAATTGCTCATTTATCCGATAAATTACCCGATTTATCAATATAACCCCCAGACATCAAGTATCATCGGAATAGATGTCAATTTCAACTAACACCAATAATCCCAACATAATGGAACTATCAAATTCATCTTTAATCAACACGAACGTATTCATTATTAATATCATAACTCACAATATTTAACAACCAGGTCGTTTCCAGGAAAGAGGGGGCTTTCCAATAAGGATTTCTCCCTATTGGCGCAATTAGGTGACCAAACCTCTCCTTGGCAGAACTTCTAGACATTGTAAATATTGTAATTTAATAATATGAATAACTTTGTCGTCTCAATTATTGATTTAATAATATATCATATAATGCAGATGATACTTTGACAATAATCGAATCAATAATATGAGAGATATGATGCAACAATTACTGTAGCAATAATTGAGTATAACTGAGTGACTTCTCACGTAAGCATCAATAATCAATACCGTGTGCTACTATGCAACCACGCGTATTACTGTACTTTTACTACCGAGTAGTTCAACAGTATTAACGGTAAAACTTCCGCCGTTATTTTCATAAAAATATTTTTATTGTTTTCTCAATCCAACAATAATTCTGTTGTGGGGTCCACCAATGATTGCACCGTTGTACGAATATTTCCTGCTAAAACGAATATTCCCTGACCAATCGAATATAATATAACAACTTACATACTTTGCAGAATTTATAAATACTATCCACAACTATAACATTATAACAAATTCATTCCATAATATTCAAAAATGATAATCTTTATTCATAACAGTTGGGGTCTTACAACCTCCCCTTCTTATGAAATTTTGCCCTCGAAATTAGGGTACATACCTGGTATGTCGAAGAGGTAAGGATACCTTGATTTTATTTCAGATTTTAACTCCCAGGTCATTTCCTCAACATCGTGGTTACTCCATCACATTATTTTGGTTGGTGATTAGAGGTGTCTAAACGATCTCATTCACTTCATTGTTAACATTTTCTGCTGCCATTTTCCAATACTGCTATAAAATAATGGTTAATTAACATATCACATATTATCCCTATACTCTGACCGATAAATTAAATACCAAATAAACTTAAGTAGATCATACTAGCGAAGGAATTCCCCGTCTCTCCCCTCCTTGTTCTTGTCTCACATCTCAGCCATGGATCATATCCCTAAGCTTTGATACCAACTGTGACTCCCCTAACATAGGAGTCCATCACCCATCTTGAGATGCCAAATATATGGTACAGAATACAAATACAAAGTTAATTATACAAACGTCGTGTAAAATACGGCAAAACATAATCTAAGAGTTTTAATAAGAATATTGTCGTCTAGATAATATCCACACTCAATGGAGCACTCATTACATTTATTGTCACACTATTTAACAGAATAGTGAGGACTACTAATGTCATCATCTGGTCCGTCACTCTGTTCCCCGACTAGTTCCAGCTACGTTCTCATTTCCTGAAGAGAACAATGAAAGAAAGGGTGAGCTCAACTAGCCCAATAAGAAATATTATGACTAAGATAATGCATAATAAATTATCATTAGCCATCAATAATGTTAAACTGATAAAATATAATAGACAACAAGTTTAACTGTAGTGGAATATGCAATCCTTTAGAAGAGTCAAGTAGAGCATGATATCTACTATCTTCTATGATTTAAAATATTTTCATCAATTTTTATCACTGAGACTCAGCTTAATAAATAAACCACATCATCGAGTCATCCCTGCACTACGGGCTAAGGATATTCATTAAATCATCAATGGTCATGACTATACCAAGTAATCCCTAGTCATAATCATACAAAAAAACTATCCATCAATGCACTACAGGCCACTGAGGACTTTTACCACATCATTTATAACATTGCAGGTCATGATTATACCGAATAATCCCTAGTCATAATTATACCAAGTCCATCTATGTACACTCTTATAATTAAAACAATATAACTTATAAAACATTACAGAAAAATCCTCAGTGGCCTGTAGTGCATTGATGGATAGTTTTTGGTATGATTATGACTAGGGATTACTTGGTATAGTCATGACCATTGATGATTTAATGAATATCCTTGGCCCGTAGTGCAGAGATGATTCGATGATGGTGTTTATTTATTAAGCTGAGTCTCAGCGATAAAAATTGATGAAAACATTTTAAATTATAGAAGTTAGTAGATATCATGCTCTACTTGACTCTTCTAATGGATTGCTTATTCTGCTGCAGTTAAACTTGATGTCTATTGTATTTTATCAGTTTAATATTGTTGAAGACTAATGATAATTTATTCTGCATTATCTTAGTCATAATATTTCTTAGTGGTCTAGTTGAGCTCACCCTTTTGCTTTCATTGTTCTCTTCAGGAAATGAGAACGTAGCCGGGACTAGTCGGGGAACGGAGTGATGGTCCGAGATGGTGTCATAGTAGTCCTCACTATTCTATAAAATAGTGTGATAATAAATGTAATGAGGACTCCATTGAGTGTGGATATTGTCTAGATGACAATATTTGTATTAAAACTCACAGCATATATTTTTGTCGTATGTTACACGACAGTTGTATAATTACGTTTTAATTTGTATTTTGTACCATGTATTTGGCGACTCAGGATGGGTGATGTATACCTGTTTTGGGGGCGTCACTACAGTTGTATATTTAAGTTTGTATTTGAATTTTGTACCATGTATTTGGCGACCCAAGATGGGTGATGTATACCTATTTTGGAGGCGTCACAGTTGGTATCAAAGCTTAGGGATATGATCTCTGGCTGAGATGTGAGACAAGAACTAGGAGGGGAGAGACGGGGATCTTTCGCTAGTATGATCAACCTAAGTTTATTTGGTATTTAATTGGTCGGTCAGAGTATAGGGATAATATGTGATATGTTAATTAACCCTTATTTTGTGACAGTATTTGAAAATGACATCCGAGAATGTTAAGAACATCAATGGAGCACAGGAGACTGTTGAGTCTCCACAGATCAATAACCAGTACAATGTGCATCAGGAAGGCGACAATCTTCATGCAAACAACAACACTGACCAAATGATGAACGATGGAATGTTCAGAGGTTTTATGCAATTCATGCAACAACATGTAAGAGAGACTCTTGTTCAAAATATAAGTGGAAATAATGGCAACCCACGGTCTGTCACCGTTAAGCAGTTCAAGGAGTTGGGACCACCAGAGTTTTTGGGAAAGCTAGAACCACTTAAGGTGGAGACATGGTTAAAGTAGATCACCAAGATATTTGATGTCTTGGGATGCTCAGAGGAGCAAAATGTTTCCTTTGCCACCTTTATGTTGCGTGAAAAGGTAGATTACTGGTGGGAATCTGTAAAACGTACCCAGACTGATGCACTCAAGATGTCTTGGGAGAAGTTCTAAGAGCTGTTCAACGACAAGTACTTTCTCGAAAGTATTCGTCACATGAAGGAGGTGGAGTTCATCAAGCTGGAGCAAAACAATATGACCGTGTCGCAGTACAAGGCTAAGTTTACCGAGTTGTCTCGGTTTGCATCCCATTTGGTCGATAATGAGGAGCGATTGACGCAAATATTTCTAAGAGGTTTGAAACCCAATATACGTCAATACCTCATTTCTCACAAACTTTATTTATATTCAGATGTTGTGAATATGACTTAGTTATTGGAGCGCGATAATGAGTCAGCACAACCAAAAGGAAAAGATCAACAACACGATAATAATCGTACCGGTGACAACGGTCATCGAGACAATGATAACCATCGTGGGGGAAATTATCATGCCAAAAATGGTAACCACTTCGGTGGTAATCATGGCCTAGATAATAGGAGTGAAAATTTCAAGAAGATGAGGTTCAATAATTGTCACTACACGGTATTTCCCATTATCAGATCAATAATTCATAATATTCGAATAATATTATTAGATAACATTATTGGCAATGTCTAGAAAATTCTGTCTAAGAAGAGGTTTGGTCACCTAATTGCGCGCCAGTAAGGAGAAATTCTTATTGAAAACCCCCCTCTTTCCTAGGAACGGTCTGGTTGTCATAATTGTGATTCTGTAATATTATTTGTGAATAATTAATTATTGATTTATATGATAAGAAAATATTTATTTGATGTGGATATAAATGATGGATTTATTTATTTTATGTGGTTATAATTGAAGGATTTAATGTTGAGGTGTTTTATCAGTATGTTTGTCGGGATGGAGGTATTAAAAATCAAATCAGTATTTTTACGATATATTGCGTGAGTTATAATTTTTAATCCGACTGTTGGATCCTTGTGATTTTTGGATATGTTATACATATATAAGTTGAGTATATGTCCACAAATTTTGAACCGTTAAAAATGAACGTATGATTTGTTATGAATTTTAAGAGGCGACTGATTCAGAAATTAAGTTTATAAATGATTTTGGTGGAAAATTCTAGAATTGAGTGAGCCCCACTTGTGGTTGGTGAATAAATGTGCTGAATTTTATTTCAAATGTGGTGGGTGGCAATAGTAGTAGGTAAAGCCATCAGGTAGCAGGTCAAGTCTGCTTCGGCGTGCTAACATTTTCCTATAAATAGAGGGCTAAGTTATAATTGAAAATCACACCAGAAACATAAGCTTTCTCTCTTTCTCTCTCTATATTATCGAGCGTATTTTGTGAGTATTTAGATACTTTGAGAGTTGCTGTTCAGTACAAGTTTCATTCAGCATCACTTCCAACCTTTCATTCCGAAGTACTGATTCTTTGAGGTAAGGGATATTATTTTCTTCTTAAATGATATTATTTTCTTCAATATCATTATGCCGAAATATTGGTTTGAACTTTTTAATCAAATTTGAAACTTTTGTGTCGAGGTTACTATTCACGTATACGGAACTATTCACGTATACGACACTATTCATGAATACGACACTATTCACCGAAAAATGAAATTTTCTCTTTTTCATCCCAGATGTCTTTTATGGTTACTATCTTTGATTGTATTCATGTTTTGATCTTTATTTTTGAATTCTACTTCACACTTGGTTATTATGAAGTATTATTGAATTTGGATAAACCGAAATACGAATCCCTAATATTTATCCTTCTATCTTACTGGATTCGTTCTCTAAAATGTTTTTCATCATCCTCGGTCTTTAATGATGATACTTGATGAATATCTTTGGCCTGTACTGCAAAGATGAATGATTACCTGATGAATATCTTTGGCCCGTAGTGCAAAAATGAACAAGTGTTGAGATGAACATGACCAACTAGTGATACAAATGAATATTTTTGGCCCGTAGTGCAAAAATGTATATTGATTGATGTTACAGAGATAAAATATTGATGATAGACTTTTAAATTCATAGATGAAAGTAGATTTCATTCTCTACTTAACTCTTCTAATGAATTGTTGTTTCCGCTGCAGTTGTTGATCTAAAACTTGTTGTCGATTATATTCTATCAGATTTTTCCCTGTTGAAGACTAAGGATAATTTGTTGTATATTATCTTAGTCATAATATTCTTTACTGGGCTAGTTGAGCTCACCCTTTTACTTTTTGTTCCATTTTTCTTCTTAGGAAGCGAGAACATAACAGGAACCAGTCGGGGTATAGAGTGATGGTCCTAGACAGTTGTTTTAGCAGTCCTCATTATTTTAGTAAAATAGTACTTCAATAATTGTAATGAGTACTTTATTTGGGTGTTGATATTGCCTAGAAGACAATATTTATATTTAAACTCATAGCATGTGTTGTCGTATTTTGCACGACAATTGTATTAATAAAGTTGTAGTTATTTTTCTGTATCATATATTTGGCGACTCAGAATGAGTGATGTATACCTATTTTGGGGGTGTCACAAAAGTGATGAAAAACCTTTTAAATTATAAAAAATAGTAAATTTTATTCTCTACTTGACTCTTTTAATGGATTGCTTGTTCCGCTGCAGTTAAACTTGATGTTTGTTATGAAGGCTAACGATAATTTATTATGTATTATCTTAGTCATAATATTTCTTACTAGGCTAGTTGAGCTCACCCTTTTACTTTCATTGTTCTATTAAGGAAATGAAAACGTAGGAGGGACTAGTCGGAGAACGGAGTGACGATCCAGATAATAACATTAGTAGTCCTCACTATTATGTTAAATAGTATAATAATAAATGTAATGAGGACTTCATTGAGTGTTGATATTGTCTAGATGATAATATTTGTATTAAAACTCACGGCATATCTTTTGTCGTATCTTACATGACTGTTGTATATTTAAGATGTATTTGAATTTTATACCATGTATTTGGCGACTCGAGATGGATGATGTATACCTATTTTGGGGGCATTACAATATCCGTTAGGGGAGTACAGTTGACCTTAAATTTGTAACATTAAGTGTACTTCTGAAAGAAAAAAGTTCAGGTGAAAGTGAAATTTTGGGGTAAACATCATAAACATTTTTGCACCTTTGCCCATTAAGAAGGTTAACGTCAAAATAAGTTTGCTCACTTAATCAATAAACAATAAACTTAAATTTGCACAATAAACGTCAACAATAAATATATGTAATTGCTCTAGTGAATAAGAGTAATAGGTGTGTACCTTAAATTTGAATTATGGTTGTTTTTATAATTTGATCACATCATCTCAATTTTCCACGTTTGTCCATCAATTGAAATAGGAGCTTTATGTATACAAGTCGCATAACTATTCGAATAGGATTTGACTTCCTCGAAAATTGAAAGTCGAATTAGACAAGAGAATCATAAATCAATTTGAACAATAATATTCTAAAATATTATTACTATAATATCTCGTCACGTGGTGTGAGTCCTCAAATCTCCCGTACCCTTCAAACCACACTCCAACAAAGACTATATTTAATTTATTTTAATGTTTGATAATCTTTTGAATGAAATTCAAATAATTAGAAAAATATAATAGTTAAACACTATTTTATTTATCCCATAATTTTTTTTCAAATTCTGAAAAATATTATTCCAATCTTAACACTAATGTTGGGTCATGATATTTCTCCCATATTGGGCCGGGTACATTGGGCTCACTTATTAATTAAGTCATTGGGCTCATTGGGCCTAATAATTATATTGACTTCATTAAATCCTATAAAAACCGGGCTGGGTCAATGGGTCAACCCATTGGGTCATTTAATATCTATTACTTTGACTTGTAATGATGATATAGTATGACAGTTGACCAAGATACCTGCCATGCATTAATGTGGATGGGATTATAGCCGGCCGGCGATGTGAACAGCAGCAAAAAGCAATGTACAGGTTTCATGCAGCCGGTAGAACCCATCAGATCATGGGGATATGTCAGATGGTAGTAGGTGGCACAATATTCCAGGCAAAGATATTATTTCCCACCGAGTAAGTCTTCATGGTAGAGGTATGTATTACACACACACACGACCATAGATTAACACAATTCATACTCACATTGCACTAGACTTTTTCCTCTTGAGTTAACCTTGTGAACAGACATACTTACTCTCACGCCTGAGCTATCCCCCGGCGGTCCGGCCGTCAAGCTTGTGGTGTTGTCGTGTTTACTGTGCAGGATCAGGACGTCTTTCGTGATTGGGACGTGAAGAAAGATCTTGGCGTTAACAACTAATTAACTTCTCCAGGAGATAATTTTGTCAAAATTTTTTATGGGAAATGATTTATACGTTGATAAATTTTATTATAAAGTTAGATTGGGATTAAAATAAATGTGGTGTCCGTAAATAAAAGACAAAGCCACGTTATACACACGAACTTAAGCGACAACATTTGATAAATTACTATTAATTTTTTTTAATTTACTTTTTATTTGATATAGGTAATTGACATAAATTTATTGTTATATGTAAGACAGAAAGGATCAAGAGTAGAATTCTTAAATAACAGAATGCCTTAAATAATAGAATTTTATCAAAACGACGTAGTTTTGATAAGACGCGGTGATATTTTTGTAAATACGCGGTGACATGGTATTTACAAAAATGTCACCGTATTTTATCAAAACTACGTTATTTTGATAAAATTCTATTATTTAAGAGAGTTCTACTACTTAAGAGGTTTACTCTTGATCTGTGTGATACTTAAGAAGGCTGAAACTATATTTTACTCGTCATATTACGGAAAGAGTTATACTTTATTAAAAACAATTATTTTTATTAAAAATATTTTATTACGAAACGTCACTACGTCAGCCAAAATAGTAACCGCCAAAAGGCTAAAGGGTAAACTTGATATAGTAGAATAATTTAGCAGCTAAAATAAAAATAAATGGGTCCATCTCACCCTTCAAAATTAGCAACGACAAAGAGAAAAAGAGTGGGCAAAAGTGAGAAAGAATTGGGTCGGTAGTCAGTAGCAGTGGGTACAAAAAGAACCCCACTCTCACCTCTCTCTTTCTATTTTCTCTCTCCCCTCCCCTCCGACAAATGTAGGAAAATCAAACCCTTTTCTCACGGTAACTTAATTTCCATTTCAATTTTCAATCGTTAATGTTTTTATATTCATACATAGATTATATATGCTTCTAATTCGTCTTTTTTTTAATTACTACAATTGTGTTTGTATCGGTTTACTTATAATTTGGGCTCACTGTAAACATATTTTCAGTTTTTAGGTGTTTCTGGAGTGCTGATTGGGGAGATGAACAAAGAACGCCCACCTGAGCCTCTTGATTTCTTCATTTGGACCATCGAGGTATAAGTATCTCTATCCATTTTACTATTTTGCTACTAGATCCATTTTATTAAATACTATGTTTCTCAATTTTATAATTCATAATTGGATTGTTTTTGCACTGTTCGGTTAATGAGAAGATGTAGGGTAAGGGGGATTGAATTTCTGGCTAATTATTCTCCATAAATTTAGTGATTCTATTTGCAGGTGAATTTAAATAGCTAATATGTTATTTGTAATTAGAAAAAGAGTCATGTTTGTTTATCTCTATGTAATTTGGGAAGATAAGATTGCTTACTGTCTGATGACCATTTTATTTTATTTGTTTGTCGAGATGGTTCTGTTTTGGGGAAATTATAATGAGATGAATTTGTACAAAAAAAACTATTATTATTATTTTTAGAGTTTAACTAGCGAATGGAACAGTTACTTTGGGCTTGGGAATTGGATTTTTTGGTTCCTTTAAATAGTTGATGCTCAAATTATCTTGGTAAAGTTTAGCTGACAAGTACACGATCTATGTGAATATTAATATTGTTATATCAGATTTCAATTTCAGTAATGTTTTTTTAGATTTTGTTGAATCACCATGGTTTCATGGCTGTGTTGAATTTATTTATTTTTGAAAAAATAAATAATTCATCACGTCTGTGTTCAATTCCCAAACTGTAACCAATCATTTTAAGATGGTAAACTAGCCATTGATCACGTAGGGTGATCATTTCATTTTGCTCTCTGCTAGTTTGCAGAAGAAGAAACTGGGGATATTTTAACTTAGGCAACCTAGTGTAAATGATATGAGAAGAAGAAGTTACCCCCTCGTTATTTATTCAAATTCTGTCTCATATTCTCTTATTTAAAAACAGTTTTGTTGGTTCTGCCTTTTTGGTTATTAAGCCCAAATATTTCTTCTCTGAAGTAGAATGTAGAAGATAAAATATCGGTCACTGCTAGCTTTATGCCTTAGTTGATTATTAATTTTAGTGATGAAAATAAATAGAGATATGTGCTTATACAAGCCCTCTTTTAACTTGCAAGCTATATACGGTTTAGTTTTTTGGGGACTGAATGATGACTTAAGTAATTTGTTCCCATTTCCCATCCCTGTGGATCAACCAATTCTTGAAATTTGTGAAATAAAATTTTTTGAAGGGATCATTTTGTGGGTTATCTCTGCAAGATTTGGGGGAGATAGAAAGAGTGAAACAGAGATAGAGCTAGGACAAGGGAAATAAGAGAAAATACAAAAGGATGAGAGGGAGGGGGAAAACTGATGTAGGACAAGGTGGGAAGAAGGAATAATATCTCTGTAGAGAATTGGTAAAAACACACACAAAAACATGCAACTTTAATCTCAAATCAATAATAAAAAAATAATGAAGTATTACAATGCTTATATAGAAAACCCAATACTTGGGTACTAAATAAAAACCCTAATTTAGAAAGAAAACAATCTCCTAACTAAAATTTACTACTATAATAAACTCTCCTAATTGAAATTTACTACTACAATTAAAATTCTCCTAATGAAAAATTACAACTATAATTAAAACTTCTTGGATATCCTACTAAATAATTTCATTAGTAACTTAATATTTATCTCTTAATAACAATACAAAATTAATAATGAACTTCTTGAATTTTTTCTTCCGTACCGCATCATTCTCATTGCCTTTGAAAAAAAGTAGTCGTCAAGTTTTGAAATATCGTAGAATAATAAACCACGGTCCAAGAGATGCCCTCGAGGAAATTAGGCGGGGCTTAGGCGGAGAGGTTTTTTTTAATAAATTTTAATAACTACCCAAATCAGATCTTGATGTATTTATTTTTCTAATGATTTACCATATTCATAATGCAGGTTGTAGCATATCAAATCATAACAAGAAGTGAACAAGATAAAGAAAAAATGGATAATTTTGTTATAGTTATAATTTTTTGAATTTGTACCAACTTCAAATTATATAAATGATGATACATTTGTAATATTTAGTTTAATTCAATATAATTCTTAAATTTATTTTTAATTCGTTAAGTTTTAATATTGAATTGAATTAAATTCTTGAAATTTTATTATTTAATAGTAATTTTGTTTATGAATAAAACTAATACGTTAAAGATATGTGTTTGAACTTTAAGCAAATGTCTTTATTATATATTGTTTTGTTTTATATTATTGTTCTGTTTGGATAAATGTAAGATAAAATATTAAAATTAGTTTAAAATAAAAAATTCGCTTAGGCCCCCGTCTAGGCTCTCGGTCGCCCGCCTTCCGCCTAGCGCCTTTAAGAACATTGGTAACTTGAGACTCAAAAGAAAATTAAAATGGTTGACCTAAACTTTATCTTTCTTGATGTTTTTGCATTTGAGGTTAAACTTCACTTCAATTTTCCCACTACAAACCATATTTGAAAGTTGTTTAATACACTTAACTTTCGCTTCATGTTTCTCACAAACATTAACATGTGAGAGTACTTGCTCTTCTTTATCCTCGTCAATTTCATATTGGTTGTTGATATGTTTTTAAGTATTGTAATACATTCATCAATTGTCTTGTAAGAATTTACTTTGCAGGTCTCATCTTGTGAACGCGTCGCTTTAGTTAAACAAACACGATTAGGATAAACATTTTTGTGTTTGAACAAAATATGGACGAACATAGCATGTGGTTATGTACTCGTAATGTGCCTTTAAATTTGCAAGACTTGTTTCAAAAAGTGCAAGCTTATCGCATAATTTTCAATACATGACACTATACGTGACACAAGATCTTGTAAGTTTCTCGTATATGACAAAAGTTCGATGCTCAAGTTGCTTTATTTTAACTCAAAGAAAGTCTGGATTGTTAAATCTAAAAGACATTGTATATATGTAGAGGGGTTTAATTGAAAATTTTAGAAATCTTGGAGGTTAAATTGAAAAATTCAAAAACTTTGGGGGCTAAATTGAATATTTCAAAAACTTTAGGGGTGGAATAAATTTTTTTAGAAATTTTGGGGGCTGAAGTCGAGAATTTCAGAAACACGGGGGTGCTAAACTGTAATTCGACAGTTACACCAGAATTACTGTAGCGGCTATATCAGTTTTTTTCCCCAGATAGACGGAGATTGTGGCAATGACGATTCCTACTATAAATTGTGCTTTCATGTCAGAAAATTGTTGTCGATTCTCTAGCCAACTTTAACAATTTGATGGATGGAGGCCAAGAAATCTAGGGCATGATGTAGGTGGGAAGAAAGAATAAGAGTATCTATCTCCGCAGAGAATCAGTAAAGAAACACATACAAAGGCACACAATTTTAATCTCAAATCAATATATTCAATAATCTAAAAATAATAAAGTATTACAATGCTTAAATAAAAAACTCAATACTTGGGGACTAAGTAAAAACCCTAATTTAGAAAGGAAACAATCTCCTAACTAAAATCTACTACTATAATAAACTCTCCTAATTGAAATCTACTACTACAATTAAAACTCTCCTAATGAAAAGTTACTACTAAAATTAAAACTTCTAGGATATCCTACTAAATAATTTCATTAATAACTCAACATTTATCTTTAAATAACAATACAAAATTAATAATGAACTTCTTGAATTTCTTCTTTTGTACCGCATCAGAGACAAATAGATAGATTAGGTTCATGCACTCATTCTGTGCCACTAGTTTCACATGTTGACACATGCAGCCACAGTACGATTAACATGCCATATCAGTTTATAGAAATACTTTGTATAAATCTTTAGTGTGAGTAGGGCTCTCATTTCAAAACAAATAGTAAAGATGCATATTTAGAATAATTGCTCTCTGCTTTCGTTTTTGTGTATAAACCCAACTTTTTTTTAGACTTTTAGTGCATTTGTTAGAGTTGATGAACATGTGAACTTGCCCCAAAAGATGCCAAAACTTGATTGTAGAAGGGTGAGGAATAATTGATGAGTATGTGAATTACTCAGCTTAATATTCTAAACCATCGTGTCAGGAACAAATGGGCATGGTCACTGTTTTGCATAGTTTGTTTGTTTCACATCAGTTATTTGAAAAAGTCCATTAACATTTGTTGGCGTGAATTTCACTTGTAGAATAAGATAAGTAAATTTTGTTCCAGCAACTAATCTGAACCAAAAAAGCTATGCAAAAACTGTAACTTACCCATTTGTTCCTTTTACAGTGGTTGAGAAATCATAAGGTGAGGTCAACTTTCAAACCCGAGCAAAAATAAAATAACTAAAATAAAATGTGCTGACCTTAAAACTTTGTGGAAAATCTGATTTATGTCATAATGAAGACTTATGGTATAGCTTACCTCTTTAGTGATCAAATAGTAACATATGATAGCAAGTCTAATATCTTGCTCTTGTTTTGTTTTTCCAGGATGTAGGCTTGTGGTTGGAAGAGATAAATCTTGGTAGCTATCGTCAAAATTTTAAAGAAAATGGAGTCAATGGAGAATATTTGGAAGGAATGTCCATGTTTACTACCGAGCAAATACTTAGGTTTATTAGACGGTGCCACATGAAATGGGGGGACTTCATAACTCTGTGCAAAGAACTCAGACGAATCAAAGGTTGACTTCTCCCCCCTCACTTTCTCTCTTTGAGCATGCCGCTAGTTGGATGTATTTTATTTGAGTAATGATAAATTGTTGCTTTTTTGTTCTCCATGTGGAACTTTAGTGTTGGACATTTGTGCAGTAGGCAAGAATTGATGTTGCATTTTACTAATCTGCTGTAATTTTTTTGCTACAACCAAGGACTGTAAAATACTTTGCGCTTGAACGAAGTTGGTTCAGTTTTATCCTAAAATTTCCTTCACCAAAAATTTTGTAGGTTTACTTGTCTAGTCGTTGCACTTTTATATTAAATGGTCCACTTCTCTATCATGTTTACTCACCGAGTTGTTTTCTCATCTTAGTTCAGTCAATGATCTAGGAATCCCATATACTTAATTGAAAATAAACAACTCCCACCCGATGACACCTTGATCACAGTTTCCACCAAATTAAAGTACTGTATAATTGGAATATGAATATGTAGTAGTATAGTAACAACTCATTACCCACATCATCTTTATGTCCTGCTGTTTGTTTAATCTCATTTTCTTTATTTGAATTATCATTTGTACTGACTGTAAATAAATATTTCATTAGTGGCTTGCTTGAAGGGGGAGCAGAAAGTCCGCTGCCCTTGGTGGGCTCCATCTTGCCTTTCGATAGTCTTCATTAAGGCGGCAAAGCGCAATAGGCAGTCAAGAGTAGTTTCCTTGAAGCTGGAATCTTGATATGAAATCTGCCTATATGTAATTACCTTTCCTTTTTTCCCCCTTTTTTTCTCAATAGAAGAAAAACAAAGTAGGAAACATTCCCCTTTTGTCTGTGTGTCTAAGGTATGTCGAGGCGGAGCTGTGTTGGTTCTTCACCGGAGAACTTTCTTTCATTTGCAAAGCCCTCTTACATGGTGTAATGCTAGGTCCCAAATAGTGTCTCAAATGGTGTCTGTTTATTACATTGGTTGACTACATTGCTTGTGATTAGCCATGTGATAAAGTAATAATATTAAAGTATCATTTGGGACACCATTTAGGATCCTAAAAGCAGTATTCTTTTATATGTATCTGTCTCTTTTTTATTGAACTTGTAATGCAGTTGTTATTAGTCCAGATATTTGTGGAAAACGAATATAATAGAATGATTATAAGGAGGGCTTTAATACCAGAAGTATTTCCACATCCTAAATTTTATTTCTTGTCACAGCGCACCTGACTGACCCCCCCCCCACCCCGCCCCCCGCCCCCCGCCCCCCGCCCCCCGTATATTTAAATTTTTATTTTATTTCTTTAAGCCAAATTGGGTCTTAACCGTTAACAGTTGAAAATTTTGAAGGTCTCAAAGGAGGTTGACGGAGGATGCCATTTGTTGAAGTAAGGATATTTTAGTCTTTTTGATATACTACTATTGGGGTTAAACCATGTAGTAAATGTTAATGGTTTCTTGGCCAATTGGGCCTTTACCGTTAACAGTTGATCAAATTAAATTAATTAATTTTGTTCAAGGGAAGAGTAGGCACGTCGCCAACCAGGAAAATACAATTGCAGATGCAGTGCTGTATGGTTACAATTGCACTGTTCAAGGACGCATAAATGATAAACCCAACACTTGCACCTGCTGTTCTTGTCACTAGCAGGTGGTAAAATAAAAATCATACATTTCACTTCTTTTTGTAAGGCTATAATTTTTTATTTTTTCAAATGGAGGTGGCATGTTTGTTATAAGAAGTTTACAAGATGTTACTACTTACTATTATGGAAAAGTCTTGGCGGACAGGGAATTGGGATCGGAAAATTGGACCGGTTAATTTTTTTTTTTTTTTTTTTTTGTCTGTATAATCCTGTATTTGTATATGTATCCAAATTACACTTAAAACACTATATTTTATAAAAATTTCTGTTGGAATAAATACTATATATTTTTTTAAAGTCGCAATAAAAAATAAATAATAAAAAAATTGACCGGTCCAATTTTCCGGTCTCAATTCCCTGTCCGCCTAGCATTGCTCTAATATTATTTGCCTCGAGGGTCCCACTTGCATAATAATTCAAATTAAAGTAACATTTGGTCAACATGTGAATGGTCTAGAATTGCAATACAAAATACCATTCTCTTATCTTGTTTCTCAACCATATAACTTAACTTACAAACAAACCCATACAAAATCTTCAATCTGTTTCCACAGTTTTCATTCATTTTCTCTCTACATAAAACACTGAACAATAAGCACTTGAAGAATGGCAGGTACAACCTGCTCATATAATAATGGTGTCCAACTTCCTTCGCTTAATCTGCCAAAACCGGCACAGAATATACCACAGTGTCACCACCACGACGATATCGGTAAAAAAGCGAGGATCAATAATTACTCAAAAATGTCACAAGGGAGGAGTGGTAAAATGTGGTAGAGACATAGCAGATTTTATCGGAGGAGATCTTGTAAAGTTTGATCTAGGACAATGGTTATCGGACGTGGAAGAACACAAAGCCTTGGCCATCTACACACCCCATGAGGGAGGTTATGAAGGTCGGTACCTAAACCGGCTAAGGTACCAGGGCTACCATTTTTTGGACCTCACGGCTCGTGGGCTAGGTGACCCTGAGACTACACTCACCAAATTTCACCCTGTTTGCCCTGTGAGCTTCATCATCTATCACCTTAATTAATTCCCCTTTTTTTAGCTACTTTTCAAGAATCTGCATGTATATATATGTATATTGAAATGCAGTAGTTTTCAATATATGAACATTTCAATGTTGCAGGCTCACGTTGGGAAGCAGCCAATAGCTAGGTGGTATTTCCCACCAGAAGTTGATTACAGGCTCTCTTTACTTCCTCCAAATGCCAAAGGACTTGTTGTTTGGATAATAGAAGCCAAGGTACGTAACGTAACGTAATAATTTCGAACCCGAGAATCCGGATATTCATGAAGTTGTCCCAAATTTACGCAAGTCTATAAGAATTCTCTTGCTATTGAAAAATTCCTATAGACTTGCGTAAATCCAGATCACAGATACCATTAAATTCATATATTATCCTAGCCTAGCCCTACGGCCTACAGCTTTGGTACCTGTGGCTTAGGCATTCATTATAATTTCCCTCTAAACAGGTATTGTCTAAAGCAGAACTGCAATTTCTTGCATTGCTCCCAACACTCCGGCCAAGAGTCAGGGTTATTGCAGAATGCGGAAACTGGTACACTATCTTTTTATCCTTCCTACTTTTATTCAAAGAACCCAACTCCATAGAAACTATATATATATATATATATATATATATATATATATATCATATAGCCTACTTGGGGCTTTTTCATTTTAATTTGCACCCTTAAAAGCTCTGTTTAAAAGTTGCGTTTCAAATAAGAATGATTTGGACGAAGAAGAGGTTTGGACTCTAAAGGCTAGCTCCGGAAGTCTCAAACCAAACATGCAGTTAATACATTGAATAAAGCTCTGTTTTTCAATACAACACATGAAAATGTGAAATTTAGAAACTTCAACTGATCTAGAGAGTTCATTTTGGAGTTTGGTGCAAATTAATGACACTACTTCTTCAAAGTTCTAAGCGACTGACTGATAACGTTAACGTTGCCATGTATGCCTTGCAGGAGAAAGGTTTTGTGGAGGCCACTCCAAGAGATTGCAGATTTACCTGTAAATTGAGGAGCTTGAGTGAAAAATATATATAGCAGATCGATCGATGCCAGAAAACTACCATCATTTGTTGTACAATATTCCAGCCAAAACCTCATGCTGCATATATAAGAAAACTGGCCGGCCTTCAATGATATATCAGCACTATAAAATCATGAAATTTTAAATCTGTAGTGTTAATTATCCAAATCATTCCATAGCTATAATGAATAATGAACGACAACCTCATATGCATATGCATGAAAAAATACTCGACATTTTTGTCAATATCAGAAAAAGTAAAAATAAAAATGAAATAAAGTTATTAATTTTTCATGTGTCATTAAAACGTAGGTTCTACTATTAACGTTCGCATGCAAATGAAGGTTCTATTATTAACGTTTTGTGCTGCTTTATGTAAATTAGTGATTTTAACATAATAATATTATTGTATAAATCTAATGACTTAATTGAGAAAATGAAGAAATTTAGTGACCAAAAAAACAAAAAAGAGGCTTCCTTTTATAGAAACTTGTTGCAAGGAAAACTCAAAATAATTTCATTTTCAATAGCTTAAAGGGCTTAGATTAGTTACGTGAAAGACATTTACCCCTCTAAATTTCCACAAAATCTCATTCTATTTGAAACATTTTTATATTTTCGTTCAAACTCGGGAAGCCATTAGATTTTTTTTAACTAACCCAAAATGGAGAGAGAAAAAAAAAGAGTGATTTGTTATTTATGATTTTATCTATTTCCAATCAATTTTATTGGAAATTTAACCCTTTTTTTTGGCATCTTGTCAATTGGACCGTTTAGGGAAGTTAGGTAATGACTTATAAGTTGTTCAAACCAACATATAAGTCATTTGATTCTGTTTAAGTTTTACAATAACTTAATTTTTGAATTATAATTCATTACTAATAAACAACAATTTATTGCTTATTTGAAAATGACTTATAAGTAATTATTAATATATTTATTTTATATTATATTACAATATGATATAATATATATATATATATATATATATACATTATTGAGATGTATTATATTTATTTTATATATAATATAATATATTTATTTATTTAGTGTATTTAATGAAAAAAATAATGATTCTTATGATATAATATTGAATCGATGCATTTTTTTATTGAAGTCTTTTTTTAAGTCATTATCAATCGAACACATTCGCCACTTGTTTTAACTTAACTTTTCACTTATAAATCAAATCAGTACCGAACGTTTTTACTTATAAATTATAGCTTAAAATGATTTATAAATCAATTTAAATTTTAATTTTTAGTCATTTTAAATAGTTGTTGTTGAAAGGACCCTTAGAAATTTCAACCAAAAAATTCAAGGTTAGAGTTGAAATTATTGGAACTTATAAGATAATTTTGTGGAAACTTGAAGCAGTATAATGTCTTTTACCCTAACATCTATATAATAAAATACAAATAATTTTAAATTTCTCGCTCATTCTAATAAATTATTTGGGCCGTCTAAAATTGGGATAAATCTCATCTATATAATAAAATATAAATAATTTTAAATTTTCCGCTCATCCTAATAATAAATTATCTGGCGTCTAAAATTTGAAATAAATTTCACCTTCGATAGTTCTGGAGTCGCGTGACCTTTGCTAGTAATTAATATGCAAACAATTCTACGAAACACTGGATCATCGTCTACCTTCACTCTCTCTGTCTTTCAGTTTCTCTTTCCCTCTCCTCTACATATGTACCAAAATGAAAGCCCATTACAGCAAATTCAAAATCTCCCACTCTTTTTAGCTTTTGTGTAATTCATTGCCAAATCCCTCTTTACCAAGCTCCATTCCTACTTAACCTAAACCCCTAAAACCCTATACCGATATTTAGTCTAACAATGTTCTCTCCTGGGACGAAGAGGTCAAATTTCATCGCTAGAAAGGAGCGTACTAGTAGTAATCTGAGTAGAGCACCGGCGCCTGTTGATTCACCGATTACACCGGTTGCTGAGAACCGGAAATCGCTTCCCGGCGATTCAATACCTAACCGCCCTAGCACCGGCACTCCAGCTCCTTGGGCCTCCCGCTTATCTGTCCTCGCCCGGTATATAAAATTCACCTGTAAACTTCATATATACGAACTTATGTACTAATTATGTAGAATATTCATTGTAAAATGTTGTTATCCTTATTCTATTGCAGTTAAACTCAGACTTTGAAATTTCAACACGTTTTTACAATTTTTTGGGATTTTTATGGGGGGAGTTAGTTGAGAAGAATTTGCAGTATAATGTGGACTATTGGGGGAGATAGAAGTACCAGTGTCTGATTCTACTGTTTTTATTTTACTATTCCATGGTTGAACACAAATCATTTTACTATATGACTAGTGTCTGGGATTCTGGTGTTTTGTTACAATACCATCTGCCAGTTCTGTAGATAAACTTTCAGCTGAAGCTGTTTAATCCTCTACCTTGTTAATATCTTTTAAATCATATTTGTTAGTTAAGGAACCATATGAATACTTTTACATAACTTTCTTGAGAGAGTCAAAATTCAAAAAGGATTGTTGCTTTCAGAAGCACGATTGTTCTTTAGTAAACAGTAGTTTAGATGTTCAGAATGTATTTCCTGACTAAACTGAATTGTAAAACTAAATAAAGTGTATACACACAAACATACACGCTGAGCATCCTGCCATTTGTGTATTATCCAAAGTGAATTGTGATTTTGTTAGGAGAACTTGAATTTTGAAAACGACATAAATAGCTTTCAATGTACATTGCATTATGATTTCCTCATCGTTGAGAATGAAGGAAGGTCTCTCTCTCTCTCTCTCACACACACACAGTATAAGAATTGATTCAAGTTTCAGTTTCTTTTTTGGGTCGGTAAGTTTCACTTATATTATTGGAAAAAGAAAAAAGAAGGGTGACTGATCTGCGCTCTCTTATTTAATTTTACGTAATGGGTAAGCATCTCTTATTTCTTTTATGTCTCATTTACTCAGAATTCCTTCTTTGAAGCAAAGTGAGAAAGGAGATGAGGATCCAAATCAGCCTATATATGTTGGAGAGTTTCCACAAGTAGTTCGTGATGCACAAGCCGACTTAATGCGCATGCGTGTTCCAGGTTATTAGACTTGCCCCACTTTCTTAAAAGCTTGTAATTATTTAAATGAGATAACATCTTCATTTTCTCTGGTAGGTGATGCATGCATCTCTGGAGGAATGGACAAAGTGACCTCCCTGGCATGGATTATCTGTGGAAGTAGACTTTTTATATGGGGTTACTTGTCACCTGCAACTTCAAGAAAATGTGTTGTTCTTGATCTTCCTTCTAGTATAGCAGAATTTGGAGATACAAGAAGAAATTCATGTCAGTTTAACAATTGGTTACTCTGCTTTGTCAATTGGGATAGCACAAGTAAGCGCACGAGTAATATTGTTAAACAGTACAACTCTGTTGGCATTATTTTGTGTAATCAGAAAACTCGTGCTTTACTATATTGGCTAGACATCTATTTGGAAGGTATGAACAATCCAGTCACAAGTACTGACGAATTAGAATTGACCTTTTCGCCTAGTGATGAGAAAACCATCCCAAACAAGCAGCAGCTACGTAAAAGGCTTGTAAGCAGTTCAGCTGGATCAAATTCTCTTAACTCTTTGATTGCTTCTGCTGTTCCCGACACCCCTAATGTCTGTATGGCTCTTGCATGTAGTTCCAATGGTCAACTTTGGCAATTCATCTGTAGCCCCACTGGTATTGAGCGTAAAATAATTCAACAGGATGTGTTAGGTGTATCCTCTCGAGGGAGTGATGGTAACCAATTCAACAGAAGCAAGGGATATCCAAGGTCATTAACTTGGCACTTTCCTAATCATTCTTTGGAGGAACCTAAAAGGCAGTTCCTTCTATTGACAGATCATGAGCTACAGTGTTTTTCTGTTAAACTTTATCCTGATTTTGAAGTGTTGAAGCTCTGGTCTCATGAAATAATTGGCCCTGATGGTGATCTGGGCATCCAGAAGGGTCTTGCTGGTCAGAAGCGAATCTGGCCCCTGGACCTGCAACTCGACAATTATGGAAAGGTAATTACTGTTCTTATTGCCACTTTTTGCAAGGACAGGGTTACCAGTTCAAATTACACAGAATACTCTCTTCTGACCATGCAATATAAATCTGGGCCAGAAATCTTGTCAGAATGCATTGAGCAAACATATGAGATGGTCTTGGAGAAAAAAGCTCCACTTCAAGTAATAATACCGAAAGCAAGAGTGGAGGATGAAGACTTCTTATTTTCTATGAGACTGAAGGTCGGAGGCAAGCCTTCTGGCTCTGCAATAATACTTTCTGGAGATGGAACTGCAACAGTCTCACATTACTGGAGAGACTCTACCCGACTTTATCAATTTGATTTACCTTATGATGCTGGAAAAGTTCTTGATGCTTCAATTTTCCATTCAGATGATGGTGAAGAGGGAGCTTGGGCTGTGCTCACTGAGAAAGCTGGAGTGTGGACAATTCCAGAGAAGGCGGTTTTACTTGGTGGAGTTGAACCACCAGAGCGAAGCTTGTCGCGTAAAGGTAGCTCTAATGAAGGATCTACACAGGAGGAGAGAAGAAACTTCCCTTTTGCAGGTAACATTGTTCCTCGAAGGGCTAGTTCAGAAGAATGGGATGCTGGAGACAGACAAAAGGCTGTGTTCACTGGAATTGCACGTCGAACTGCTCAAGATGAAGAATCAGAAGCTTTACTGAATAATCTTTTCAATGATTTTCTTTTAACTGGGCAGATAACTGGTGCACTTGATAAGCTAAAAATTTCCAGGGCATTTGAAAGGGATGGAGAAACAAACGTATTCACTAGGATAAGCAAATCAATTGTGGACACCTTGGCTAAACATTGGACAACAACCAGAGGTGCTGAGATTGTGGCTCTATCTGTTGTTTCCAATCAACTCGTTGATAAGCACCAGAAGCATCAAAAGTTTCTACAATTTCTCGCGCTGTCCAAATGCCATGAGGAACTGTGTTCTAGACAGAGTATGATCAATCACCTACTTTCTTAATTTTTCTGTTCTTTGTTCTTCCATTTCTTTTTCCCACATCGAGCACTTGTTAAACTCATTCAAAGTTATTGAAGCTGTTTTTGTATATTTTGCTGTATATTAAATCAATTATGCTTAAGGAAATCCCTAACGATCTGGCATCAGTAGCTATTGGATGTTTTGTGCTTTCATTTCTGCACTTAGGGACTGGGTCTGGATTGACTCAATAGTTTCCATTGTAACATTTTGTTCTCCTACAAAGAAGCCCATTATTACCACCACCCTCCTAAAGATAAATGCAACTTCTAGCCACCATATCCCAACTTATTGTGCCATTCAAGGTCTCTAAATTAAAAGAAAGTGTATATGTATTTTCTATGTGTTTCTGCATCAGTGTGCATGTGTACATATAGGGAGTGGAAGAAATATTAATCTGGTATGTGTTATATGCTACATACTTATACTTATGTACAACCTGGCTGGATAACTTTGGATTTATTTTGACATGCATATCTGTTTCAATCTATATGTTGGGTGTGGGTGTACATTCAACTTCCAATTGCCTACTTACGAGGAACATTAACTTATAGATGAGATGCTAAAGGGGTACACATCATAGTTGAGATTTGAATCCAGACCTAAGTTGAGTAATGAAAGTATAGTTTAGTAGTTTACCCTGAATACAAATGTAGTAAGTTTGAATGTGATGACTTCTGGTGTTGATAACTTGATATTGAGGTGGAAAAAGACACGCTTGTCATTCCTGTTAGTTTGGTCAAATTAAGATATGACAGCAGCATGATAACATATGACATTGTGAGCCTATTTCATTAGTATTAAAAGCATTCAACTTCTCATCCTGTCTGTTATGCATACTGGTTTTCTGGTTATCATAGTTTGCTAATGCAATTATGAAACCTAAGATACTGTCTTTCTATTCCCAGGAAAATCTTTGCAAATTATAATGGAACATGGTGAAAAGCTTGCTGGCATGATTCAACTGAAGGAGTTGCACAACATGATTAGCCAACACCGTTCAAGTGGACTTGGTTCTACTTACTCTGCTTCAGAAACTGAAATTTCTGGTCCTCTTTGGGATCTTATTCAGTTAGTTGGTGAGAGAGCACGCAGGAATACTGTCCTTCTGATGGATAGGGATAATGCTGAAGTTTTCTATAGTAAGGTTTCAGAACTTGAAGAAGTATTTAATTGCTTAGATAGACATCTGGAGTATATTATTACTATGGAGATGCCATTTGCAATTCAGTTTCGACGAGCTTGTGAGATGTCAAACGCATGTGTGACTTCACTTCGCACAGCCTTGCACTATAGAAACGAACATCACATGTGGTACCCGTCGCTTGAGGGCTTAACACCATGGTATTGTCAAACTGTTGTACGTAATGGGCTATGGAGCATTGCATCTTTCATGCTTCAGCTCTCAAATGAAATAAAATGCCTTGATAAGGCCTAAAAAAGTGGAATTTTATTCTCACTTAGAAGTAATGTCTGAAGTGTTACTTGAGGCATATTCTGGTGCAATCACAGCAAAAATTGAGCGAGAAGAAGAACACAAAAGTCTACTAGTTGAGTATTGGAATAGGAGAGATGCACTTCTGGACTCACTTTATGAGCTAGTGAAATCTTTTGTCGAACCCAAATACCAGGTTAATTTGTGCTTTCAATTTTTTCTCTCGAATGAGTCTTTTGATTGATGCATTTTTATCCATACAGTGAGCGAGGATGTAAAATTGATATGTTTTTGAATTTTAGTTATCAATGTTTGACTAATGCACTTGAATACTTTAGGCCATTTTTAATAAACTAATTAACAATAGTGACCATCATAAAGGTCTATTAATAGTATAGACGCTGGGGAGCTTTCTGGTTCTTGGTTGGTGATCAACCTAGTGGACTTCAGACAATATAGGCCCAAATAATCATTTGGACAATCTGCTTCAGCTTTGGCTAGACACCCCTCTGCGAATAACTCCCTTAACAGTAAAGTTTCTTTGGTATTATGTATTTGTTTCTCTCTTAATTATAGCCGTCTTCTTTTCATTTAACTTTCTCTCTTCCTCTCTGAAAAAAATGTCCCTTCAGTGTTACAGGTACCACAATAACTGTTAGGCCTGATATGGATGTAATTAGCTGGATCATGCATTCTTTTACTGCTCGATATATAGAGTACACATTGTATATTATGTCACCTGATGCCAATTCTAAAGGGGGAATAGAAATGAAGGGATTTTCTCCTAGAGAAAGAACTTTGTATGCAAATTACATATTTGGATTCAGATTAGGCATGGTGTTTCCAGTAGGGTTCTACTTTGGTTATTGTACTGTTGTAAGTGGCAACCAGGTGCGTTGCAAGTGTCACTTGCCAATCTGGTTAACCATGATCCATGCACGTGGCCACTTGCCCCTAGCAACAACATTTTGTTGGTGTTTGATTGCCTCTTAATGCATCATAACAGCCCACATCTTTGTATTAAGATGTCCTCTTAATAGTTTAAACTCATATTTGTATCTTAGAAGCATTTAGAGGGAAATTTGTTATCCCAATTCAAACATTAAGATGCATTAAGAGGTGTGATGTTAAGATGCAATCAAACACCACCATGTGTTGTCCTGTGCAGTGTTCATTTGGCATATGCTTAGTTTGGCATTATTTAGTAGCCTGTGGGGTTTGTGTTGTCTTCGAATATTTCCCGAGTGTTGGTAAATAATAATATTGCCTGCTGTCTTGTTCATAACTTTTAGTTCTGTTATAAAGGAGTCAGTTGGTGAACTTCATCATGAATTTGATCCAGCACCAAAGCTTTCCTTTGAGCAGAGTTGGAATTTACATCACTTACCGTTATATGCAATATCCAAGATCACCGACTTGTAGCTTAGTGTTACCTTTATAGTACTTGCATTTGCCTTGAAGCTAACCATCGAGGCATCGGCAGGCCTGTTTTATAGTGGCGTAGAAAGCACCAGACAGGTGTACTGATATTGGAGCTTGTGGTGACAATTTCAAGTCCTTAAATTTAAACTTAGGCTATTATACCTTGCAATTTTTAAACTAATTATAATTTCGTATCCTTCCGGTAATTCTATGCTAGATGACTAACATGCAGATTTTGGCTTATGATGATAAAGGTGCTTTGAAGTTTAGCACAAATAATCAGACAGCAAATTGTGGCTAGCAGTCTAGCACCGTTTGACCTCAGTGACTGAGGACTTGTCATATGTACGATCCTTTTGTGAAGAAGGATAGACAGGATTTAAGTTCTTTATTTGTGTGTTTGAGTATATTGTTTTGTGGAGTAATATTTCCTTTTTTAGCCTCTTAAATATCTAAAATGAAATTACAATTGAGATTATAATTGAGCGTTAGGTGACCCATATTTTCTCTGTTTTTTCTTTTCATCTTTCGTTGTCTTTAATCTTTTGTTACAACTTTCCCATGAATTAATGTCATCCTGGGCTCCATTTTGAAATAAAATTACAAACATTATGTACCTGTTATAATTTATGAATGAGAATTTAAGAACAGCCTCATTAAGAATCCTGTAAATCGGCAGTGTAATGACTAGTGCTTAACTTGCATATTGAAAGTTGAGAGTACATTTAGTACCTTAAGCATCCATTTCTGTGTTTTAGGATTCAAGTGAAGGAGATGGAGAGCAGAGTAAAGAAATATTCAGAAAGCTTACTTCTAGTTTATTATCGATTGCCAACCGCCATGAAGGTTATCAAACACTGTGGACTATATGCTGTGACCTCAATGATTCAGAACTCCTTAGAAGTATTATGGTACTTTTTAAACATTGTTGCTACATCTTACTTCTTCATTTTCCTCATCTTTTTTTAACGTCTAATTTTTCCTTGATAAACTCTTTGTTCTGTTGTGCAGCATGAGAGCATGGGACCAAAAGGAGGATATAGCTACTTTGTTTATAAACAACTGTACAATAGCAAACAGTTTTCCAAGCTTTTGAAACTCGGGGAAGAGTTTCCGGAAGAGTTACTTTCTTTCTTAAAGCTGCACCAAGATCTCCTCTGGCTTCATGAAGTGTTCCTTAATCAATTTTCGTCTGCTTCCGAAACTCTTCATTTACTGGCTCTTTCTCAAGGTGATAGGTTGATTTCAGAAACCGAGGGGCCTGAATCTTATGACCCGGTTGTTGAACGTACACTTACAGATAGAAGACGTCTTCTGAATCTCTCAAAGATAGCTGCAGTGGCAGGTTTTTACTTTCTCTCCAGCTTTCCTTTTGATATATCTCTCTAGCACTTTTTCTTTCATGCATCTCTTTCCTCGCTTTTCTTTATCAAGATCTTCTTTTCTGGTTTGATCATATATTTATTCTGTTCGACTTGGAAATATAGAAAGATTCTACAACATTAATATCGTATCTGTTTTTACTAAAGTGTAAATTTTAGCAACCAAAGGGATGGCTGTCTCACTTTCATATGTAATATTGAAGTTTCTGCAACCCGTTATTTCCAAGAGCTGAATTAAAATCTTAGAGATCATAATCTGACATATTTTGATGTTTGTCATCCATAGTAACTAGTCCTCTCTGTACCTTTTTGTGACAATGTTGCACATGTGGTGATTTCTTATTTTTGTAGAAGACTATTAGCAATCAGTCTGGCTATAATATTGATCCATGAACACGGACTCCTTTCACTTTCTAACAACAACAATGAGGTCCGTCAAAGTTATAAATGCATAAAAGCAAGTGAGGACTGAAAATTTCTGTTGTAAATTTTAAGTATTTAGAATGCATTTTATGGATGGTCTTTTGAGATACAAGTGCACATTCTACATTTGATGACTTTGGGTATTTGTTTTAAAACAAATGAATGTAAATTTTTTTGCATAGCTGTCAGTTTTTATATAATATGATTTCCCTGCTCTGGAATTTCATTTCTACTTTTCCAACTGAGAATATTTGCAAAACTTGTTAATTGTTATGCTCTTGCAATAAATTGTCAACTTTTTAGCGGCTTGTGATTTTGAGTTAAAATAGATGTTGGATGCTCACTTGGTGGCTGTGAAGGACGCTGATATATACATGTTGTAAAGAATAAGTACATCATTCGTGTGTTATGGTTATCAAGTAGATTCACATTGTCACTCAGTTTTTAGCTTTCAAATAGCTCCGATAAAATGTTATTCATGCCTCATATGGCTGACATGAGCCAAACTACTCGATGCTTTTTAGAGCACACTTGCTGAGAGGATCGTTTTGAGATTTTCTTAGGAAATATAGATGACAAAATTTTAGCACAATCTAAAGCTCGTTTATTCAATGAGCTTGCTTAGTAAGCACTAATCCATCAGTCCTGCAATAATTATCAAAATGAAGTTTTTAACCAAGTCATTTTTGAAATCAATATATTTGCGTTTGACACAGATTCCAGTGGGCCTAAATACGCATCACTACCCCGAACTATTTACCTTTTTCCATTTCAGGGATCGTCTTTTTAATTTTGGCAATCAAGGTAGAGGTACACAAAATGCCCTGAGCCCGGCCTGAAAAGAATAAAATCTAATTTGTACTTACAATTAAGATACTGCAACATGGACATGACTATTTGTACTTACATTTGGTCTCGCAATTAAGTATAGATTTTTCATAATAGTTTTGCTTTTCAAAATAGTGAAATCTAATTTCGGACCCAAAATTAAAACAACTATGGCAATTATTGCAGTCTGAGGGTAATAAGTTGTACTTGCACCAGATCAGTTTGTTAGATAAATGAGCTAAACTTAAGCTTGAGGCTCAAATTATTTCCTTCATCGCTTGACCTAATTCTACCCCAACTTGGTTTGTCTACTCCATTATATCTCCCTAGTTAGTTTCAATGCTCTTTCTGATTTCTCTTACTGAAATATATATTACTCCTTTTGCTCTGTTGATTATATTACTCAAGCTTGTAGTGAATATTTTTCGCTTCAATACTCTGATGTTGCGTCTCCACTTAAAGAAGCTAATAAATACTTGATATTGCTCAGGAAAGACTGCTGATTATGACACAAAGTTGAAGCGTATCGAAGCTGATCTGAAGCTTCTAAAGTTGCAGGTCTGTTGCATTTAAGAACAAAATCTTTGCTCCGATAGTATTTTAGAGTCTCTCCTCCAGCCTTAGGTTTCATACACTTTAGCTACTACATCTGAAAATCATGATTGATCTTTAATCCTGTACATTCTTCATTGTCATGATAGAGTATTTCTGATTGTGTTCCTCGTGGTTTGGTTTTCCAAATTGTTTTGATACTCTGCTTGTTATTATTTTCCCTGTATTTCTGTTCAAGTTTTTGAAATCGTACATGGATATTCATTTAGGAACCTAATTTTATTCAACTATATTTTATCTACAATTTGGCATTCCTCTTCTTTTTCTTTTCCTTTTTTTATTTTTTTTTGTCACAGTAGTTTTGTAAACCATATATTTTTTCCCCGCTAAGAATTTCTGCAAACCATCTTTATTTAAATATTACTATTGCAGGAAGAAATATTGAAACTCCTTCCTGATGATGATGAAGAAAAGCAAACAATTGGACAACGGCTTCTCCCTCCGCATGAGCTTATTGAATTGTGCCTTACAAGTCAGAATCGAGATCTCTCCTTGTTTGCTTTTGATGTGTTTGCATGGACTAGTTCATACTTCCTCAAGTGCAACGCAAGCCTGTTGGAGGAGTGCTGGAGGAATGCTGCCAATCAGGATGACTGGGAACATATTTATCAAACTTCTATGGCCGAGGGTTGGGGCGAGGAGGAAACATTAGGGGTTCTTAGAGATACTGGTCTTTTCCAGGCTTCAAGTAGGTGCTATGGACCGAAAACAGCAACTTTTGAAGGAGGTTTTGACGAAGTGCTGCCTCTGAGGCAAGAGAATGCTGATCTTCCATCTTTGAAGGAAATGGGTTCTTCTGTTGAAGCGATCCTGATGCAGCATAAGAATTTTCCGGATGCAGGCAAGTTGATGCTCACTGCAATCATGTTGGGAAATGTCCAGGATGATTCCACAATGGAAGAGGGTCCTTCCCCAATGGAGGGATAGTGAATGATTGAGAGTGCTGCAATTTTGTTAAAATTAGTACAAGTCATTTTGATATTGCTGAACTGTAGTGATTTACGCAATCAATGGGTCTTTTTGCACTCCATTATCAATGAGTTGGCCCATACTAGGCAAAATCTCTCTCCTCTTCTCGCTTAATCTTATACAGTAGGTAGGAGTAGGGTGGTTTCTCAGTTAATAAGAAAAGGAGTTACCAGTGGCCGGTTGGTAGCGCCATTCCTTTTCTATGCAAGGGTGTGTGGTCAATTCCCCCATCCCAAAAAAACAAAATGTTGTAATGATTCCACAGCCTTGCTTAGCAAATGGGTGGTGCTATCTTTCGGACAAAGGATTAGGGGTGTAATGACTCTATGGTACCAAAAATAATAAATAAACAAATTGCTCGGGTGGTTATAGTTAGTAACAATAATACCCCCCACGAGGTTTCTTTCCCTAAAGTTGGTCTAATGTTTATGCCCAAGTATGTAAGCTTGCCAAAATTGTATTGCTTATTTTTATTTCTCAACTAATTGGCTGACGAAACTTGTGCGATTAAAATTTAGTAAAGACATTGACAATTACTATAACTAAATAAAAAGTAGTACAAAATTGTTATTTTCAAAACTTAAACATATTCATATCATTTATCAATTTTAAAATTTTACAAATGGACTTGAATAGCCACAAACACAAGATCTTTCATCAGAGCCACATGGCAGAACAATTACCTCAGTCAGAAATGATATCCAAATCCAACCCATGAGATGTTGCCAGTTTCCTAATCCACAAATTCCATGTAGAAAACACTCTCAACTCTTCACTTCCAATAAGCTTCCCAAAGTGAAAACATAAACAAAAAAAAAGGAAAGGAATGTCACCTTCCACAATCCAACACTCTGCATTTGCAGCCCAGACGGCTTTGAAGTCGCAGAATGGTCGGTCGCTTATTATTTGTCTTTTTAAAAGTGAACACACATTAAAAAAATAATTAATACTATGTTTTTTTTAAGCTAAAAACATAGTAAGATAGTGTTCTTTGTATTTGTATTCGAATAAGATTAGAGTGTTACTTAGAAAGTAGTCAGAACCAAACTAATATTTAATAATACTTGAGATAATATTAGAAATTAAGCAATTAATGCTTGTTTGAAATTATGAAACTACAAATATTAAGAGACTCCCTAAAATGACATTTAAAAAAGGACGGAGGGAGTAACTCATTTCATCACTCTATTTTGATATCAATGCATTGTAATCAGAATCTGATAAATTGGGCTTGAAACTGGTTTGACCGGTACGGAACCATCAATAATTGGTGAGCCAGCAGATCCATCTGCAACCCCTTTTTGGAAATATTTTCTGAGCAAACTCAATCATACCTAACCTGACTGGGGAATTCCCCGGTGACTATGGGTGGAACACTGCTGGGCAATCAGCTGACCCAGAGACATTTGCCAGGAACCGTGAGCTCGAGGTTATCCACTCCAGATGGGCCATGCTTGGTGCACTAGGCTGTGTCTTCCCAGAAATCCTTGCAAAAAACGGTGTCAAATTCGGTGAGGCTGTCAGGTTCACATCGGTTAACAATTAAAAGTTTAATATGTTTATATACAAAGAATTTTTTTAATTAAGTTTGGGTTTCGGGACGTCTCACTTTTGTGAAAGAGAAAACTTAATATAATAAGTCAAAATATATATACATTTTTAGAGCATTGGGATCAACTCTGACCATCATATAATAAGTAAAAATATATATACATTTTGTCCATTCATTTTATTAACATCCGGGTCTCCCAAATTGCGTTTATGGGCTTCGTTGAAGAGTACCGAGTTGGTGGATGCCCACTTGGTGAAGGAGTTGACAAGATTAACCTAGGAGGATCTTTTGACTCACTTGGATTGGCTGATGATCCGGATGCATTTGCAGAATTGAAGGCTAAGGAGCTCAAGAATGGAAGATTGGCAATGACTTCAATGTTTGGATTCTTTGTCCAGGCCATTGCCTGATCCTGTAGCCAACAATGCATGAGCTTATGCCACTAACTTTGTGCGTGGAAAGTGAAAGTAATTAGACTTTGTCCCTTCATCAGGCTGTAGCATTACACTTATTGGTGCCGTGTCATCTATGTTCTGGCCTGGCCTGGCCTGGCCTGTGCATTAGATTGATACTAATGGTAATATTACAAGCAAAAACTGCTCACCTGGAAATGTGACTAGAATTGCCATCTCCTTTGTCGCCAACACCATCTGCACAATCAGTAAATAACCAACATGATAATGAACGTCTAAGCAGGGGGAGCTAACACATCAGTAATGTCATGAATAATTGATTGGTCCGAGGGCACCTCCTTTGGTCCAAATTTTGTGAACAATTTTATACTTTATGGTTAAAATAAGATTTGTTTGTATTACAATTTATGTGGACCCTTTATAGTAAATAAAGTGGAGCAAAGAGAGACCATAAATAAATTTTGATATTCCTATAATCATTGGACACTCGTACTACATAAAGACTGGTCTTGTTTCTCTTCATATTCAACTGTATAATAAAAGTACGAATTGTGAATGCAACGCATGACTTATGTATGCTCGAGTATTATATATTTCATCAGTTGTTAACTTAAAATGGTTACTAGCTCTTTTCCTTGTTCAGCGGACCTGAATGGTGCAATATACCTTGGACCGCGACTATGGTTTTTAAGATGCACTACTTGTTTGTTCGGTTAGCAAGTAGCGTTTGTGATGTTAGTGTATGGACCTCCAAAAGCACCGGACTATTTATACTGTGTTGTGTTTGTGATTAAAATATGTTGTATTTAAAATAATTTGCTTCTGAACGAACAAGATTTTCAAGTGTTTGAAGGCTCCAAACGCACTACATATCTGGTGCTTCCTACCTGCCGTTATTTGTTTGATGCCATTGGAAAGATCGAGCTATAGCCTCCTCACTAACTAAAGAATCCAAGAACATTTGAGTTTCAGGTCAATCAAATGAGTTGTGTTTGTTTCGATCTTAAAGCATTGCCACTTCAAAAACTTCTTTCAAAGAAATATGTTATACAATGTTTGGCATTTTGTTGTAGTCTTCCAGTGTATTTGGGAATCAAAAACTACCACCAAATAATAATAAATAAATAAATAAGCCTTTTTAACCGGCGTTTTTAAGTCAATTACATGAAACAAAATGGTGGTTTCCACCAAGAGCAAATTATACATTTCCTCATTCAAATTGAAACTTGGACGTGTCATTACCTAAAAGGTTAATCTATTAGGTTGATGATCTACCATACTTATTAACTCATCTACATTCTTCAATTTATCCACATGCACCTTCTAATTTCGTTCTTACACTTTTCATACGAAATTACGCCTCAGAAAATTAACTGCATTTAATTCGACCAAAATGCAAGATTAAACCAACCAGCTGCATAGTGTTTGTAATTTTTATCACTTTTTTTTTTCTTATTCTCTCTTTTCTGATTTACAAGGAACCCAATTTCCATAGTGCATACAAGTGTCATTTTAACCTTTTGAAATCACATTATAAAATCAAATATTAATATGAATTCAATAAAATCGTAGATATTATAAACTGCCTATTTTCAGAATTTAAATGAATGGTATTGATTTTAATTTTAAAAATATCACAAATTGATCGCTCATAAATTTTGGAACAGAGCTACTAATTTTTAACTCTTCTTATTAAAGCACATGGTTTATTCTCAACAACGTTTCAAATTGATTACAAGTAGTATTAAATTGTCAAAAAAAAATAGTTTAGGTATTATCTTGTAATAATCTGACATTGCATTGATCACAAAACGGACATCTCATGCTCAACATTTTCCCAGAGTTAACTAGCCAACCAGCCGCAGAATATATTTCAAGTGAAAAATCCCAACACATAAAATGGTCAAGAAGAAGTATATAATAACAAGGCAACCAATTATTAACCGAAAAATAAAAATAAAAAGAACGTCAGCTTGAATTTTAGATAAGTTTCTGTGTCTTTTTCCACCGCAATAACATGAACCTCTTCCAAATATTCTTCCTAATCCTTTTGTCATTTACTTGACACCATTTTCTCTCCTGTCTAAATTACATTGACATAGAGATCATGGCCAATAAAAGATGAATGAATTATGGAATAATCATGGAATGTTTGGTTTATACAACGTGGAAGTCCAAATGCACTTGAAAATATTGTTCGTCTAGAAACAATTTATTACAAACTCAACTTATTGGATCCCAAGCGCAACAGTCAACACAACATAAATGATACAGTGCGTTTGGAAGTCCAAACACTACAAACGTTAATAACTGAATAAACCCATAAATGACTCAAAATGACTAAGTTTACACGGCATTACCTAACCATTTATTCCCACAAACACAAGCAATCTTCCAAATTCTCTACTCTTCCATTTTCTTTTGGATTTATTTTCTCACCCTTTTCCTCCCTTAAAAAGTCCCTCCCTTTGTTTTTTTTTTATGTACACCCAACTCATATGACCTTGTATTGGATTTGCAACCTTTCTTCTTGGATTTAGTTCCACAGTCGCCCAGTCTGCTATCCATTGCGTCAGCCAGAATCTATTGGAAGGCTGAAAATTCGTAAGTTAATAATTCCAACAGAAAAACATTCTTCTATTTCTATATAAGCACACTGGTAGCTAGCTAGCTCTTCGAACTCCAAAAAATCCATAATTATTCTTACCAACTACTCGAGCATTCTGAATGCAACATTTCAGCTTTTGAATCCATGGGAGGGCAAAGTGGCGATCAAACTAGAGTCAGTACCTCGATTGCTCTCCTACAAGAAAGATTCAGACAGTTGCAAAAGATGAGGGAGAAGCGAGAGGACAGAGCCCTGTTGAGAATGTTATCGGAATCTGAGCAGATTATGCCAGCCACATCTTTTGAGCCTGCAAGAATATCCTTCCAAAATGACACAAATTTTCCATCTAGACCACCTCATCAAGATTCGCTCTCTCTTGGACTCCAATTATACAGCAATCCTACATCCATGAAGACCCCGCCCCCCATAAACTTATGGTCCAATGCATCAGCAGTGAGTCCATCATATACTTCAGATAACTCTGATGTCGATACAACACTTCATCTGTAGACAATGTAATCTTCAAGAAAAGGAAGAGGAATAAGGAAAGGGAATTGATATTTTGTTTATAGATATTCTCACCAACTTTAGCTTTTGGCAATTACAGGTTCTTGAGAGATTGTAGTCCCCTGAATATACCATCATCACTCTGAACCGAATCTTCATCATCTCTCCTTTTCGTTTTCCAAGAGACTGACCTCTTTGGCGTCTGTTATTGAATCATGATTTATCTGTATAAATTTGACAGCTTTAACCTTTCTACAATTTCCTGCCAGCACAGCCAAGAAAACCACAAACATATTAGTTCAATAACAGCTACCAACTTATCCCGCAAAAAACTTTGAAAAGGAGCTTTCTAGTTCCCTTTTTTATCATTGAAACCTTGGTTATTAAAATTGTTGGGGCTAAAAACAAATGTAATCAGTTCCAAAAGATTGATAGAGGACATAATAGCCGGGGAATGGCACATGCCAAGAAGCTACATTTTGTATGTGGAAATGTGATAAGTTAGATGCCAAACAAGAGCTAGGATATGTACAGAAAACTTGAATTTGAATAAAAGACTTGGCTAATGTTGCCGCACAAATTGTGTTTCATTTAGAAATTCCACATACAAATAATTGATTAAGAGCATCTTTTTGGAGTTACAACTTACAATTAGCAGAGAAATGGCAAACATCGGAGTAAATGATTTGTTTCAAGAAGACTTCAGTGCCTTAAAACTCTAGTCAAAACCAGAACAAAAAAAGAAAAGAAAAAGAAAAACCAATTCTCGGAGTCCAATAATGTGCTAGCTCAACGCCTCAACCTATCTAAGTAATAATGGGTTCTTTCGTATGACATGTCTGACTACAAAAGACAGCATTAAAAATTATGTAAATGGATTCTATAGTACGTTGTGCCAATAAGAATAGTTACCAGGAAATGAGCTGCTGATTTCTCAATCAACCCCCCTCCCCCTCCCCACCCCCACCCCCACGCCCACCCCCACCCACACCCACACCCACACCCACACCCACACCCACACCCAAATTATGTATCTTAGAGAGATACAAAAACTACTTGAATTGAATACGCTGAATTATAGCTAACAACACTCGGTTCGTTGCATAGGCAGCTTCAAACAATTCTGGGTAAAAAGGGAAGAGTCTCAAATTGTTGCAAAATTTAAAAATCAGAGGCAGTCCGCAGTTGCTCCTCTCAACGTACCCTATCTAGAATTAGAATGAATGGTTGGTGACACTCTACTATTGACCATTTGGGACTTTTGAGATACCTTTATGGTGTAAATCGAGTCGAGTGAGTTATTCAAATTTGATTTATAAAATTTATTTAGTGTGATTAGTTATCGAGTCGAACACGATCAGATATCAAGTCTGAATAATTTAAAATTTTCGAGCGAATATGATACGATTATCAATACAAAATTATAATTTAAAAAAATTCGAATAATTTATACATATTTAAAATTTATTCATATTTGATTGAGACCGAATTAAATTTTTAATCGATCAAATACAAATCAAGCCCGAACAGTTTAATTCATTTTTTAATTCTAGATAATTTTTATAGGTCCTATTTATTTCAAAAACAAAAAGGAAGAAGAAGAAAAACTTAAACAAAATTTATAATAAATTTATTTTTTACATTACTCCGTGTCTCCATCTATGAAACAAATCGTAAATAACCGTTTATTATTTTTTCGTATCACCGCCTTCCAGTCCCCGTTGACCTTTATGTCACTCCAGTCAAAACGAAATACTACTAATTATGTGAAGAAAATATAAATAATCAATTATCCAGAAGCTTCTTTAAACCCTTATATACTAAAACCCTACCACGCCCAAGCACAACACTCGCTGAACCATTCTTTCTCGTCTTCTCCTAACAGTCTCTGCTTTAAGATCTGCCTAGTGCCTGCTAAAATGCACAAGCTTTCGAAGCGTTCCGTCTCCGCTATTCTACGCAACGGTGGCGTACGTTACCGAAATGCAGCTGCCCCAATTTCTTCTTTTAATCTCATCAATGATTCGGTATGAAATTCCAGAACTCTGGCTGATTATCACTCACTCTTGATCGGTTTCATATATTCTTAGTATCGGTCATTATCGTTATGTGCCTTGAAATCTTCAACAATGGTTGGATGGAATAATACACACACACACACACACACACACATATATATATATATATATATATATATATATATATATTATACAAACATTTATTTGTGTTAGATTTGTTATTGTAGCTATGAAGCCTGAAACTTTTGTCAATGGGGTCGAAATTATTACTGGGTTACAAAAAATATATGGTATATATACATTGTATTGACTCATAATATAGGGATTTATGATTTATTATTAAAATAATATAAATTAGATTATTATTTATTTTAAAATATTATAGAGAGATACATATATTGAGAGATATGAGTCATATGTGATTAAAATTTTATTAACAAAGTTATAAATTTTCAATTTGACCCTGTATAATAGAAAATTTATAAAATTTATTGGGTTCAATTTATATATAATACTTAAAAAATTTAAAATTTACCTTATATTATAAAGCAATTTTTTTCTTTTGTGGGGGATTGACACCACAAACTTCTATGTGGCTTTGCCACTGGCTATGAGTATGTTAAATTATTAATATGCACCTGTGCTTATTTTGGAACTTGTTTGATTACTTATGTTACCAATCTACATACTGACAGATAAACATACTGAACCATTTCATTTAAAGAAATACCAAAGATAATCACTAATAATTTAATTTGGTGAAGCCCTTTTTTTAAAAAAAATCTAGAAATTGTGTAATTTTTAAATTAAGTAAAACTAAAAATAAATACTCTGTAACAGTTTCTACTTTGTTGCAAAAAATGAGATTCCATTGTAAAATATTTCAACTTTGACATAATCAACAGCCTAGACATTAGCTTGCTTAATAATGAGATTAAATTTGTCGATTTTTAAAGTAGACTCTCATTTTGGTAGAGATTGTGTACTATATGTTTTTGTTTGGATTTACATTTGAATACAAGGTATTTGCTTGTGGACAAATTATTTGATGATTATTGCCCTCCTTTCATGTTTGGTTTTGTTTTTGGTGATTGTTGCTAATTCAGTATTTGCATTTTAAAAGACAAGATTTTTATCTAAATAAGGTTATACAGGCATAATGTTTTAATTCAATATATATTTGTTCTCGATTGGTGATTTTTCATAGACTTGGTGCTTCAATTTCAATGTCTCGTATTGTTATATTAGGTCTTTATATTATCTGTTTGTATATTGCTATCACAAAGCACATTTTCAGCTATTCATCTGTTATTTTTAGTGTATATGTGAAAAAGGATAAATGTTTAACTATGATAATGAAGAAACTTGGGCTTGATATGCTTGTTGATGTTTTTCCCCCTCCTTCACGATGTTTACCATAATCAATGTTTTACTCTCCACATGTCGCATCTTACTCAATTTGGAACAGACAGGAGAGATTGATGCCCAACCTAGGTGGTACTCAGTCTTAACTGCTGGGAGATGTAGCGGTTCTGAATTCACCAAACATATTAATCCGAGAAATAAGCAGTTTCTAGGCAATCGATATGAGTCAACTGCAGCGGCTTCTGAATCAACTGATGCACCAACTGAGAAATATGAGTATCAAGCAGAGGTGCATTACTGGAACTACATATCTTATTGAATTCCCTTTTTATGACTTGTTTTTCCATCTTTCTCTATTTTAAATCTGTAGTTGATATTGTTTTTTTGCTTTGTGACAGGTCAGTCGGCTCATGGACCTCATTGTCAACAGCCTCTACAGCAATAAAGAGGTATTTCTTCGTGAACTTATCAGGTATGTCTTGAGCTGCAAGAAAATCTCTGATCTTATTAATGTATGATTGATTCCAAACGGCTGCAAATATATTCCGAGATCCAAAAGCTGCACAGCGTTAAACAATATCACTGGAAAATGATTATTGATTGCTGCCTGCATTCCATTTATTGTAGAAAAGTTCTATATCTCACTTTTCTAGTTATGCTGGCCAGTTTTGGAAAAGTTATTTTAATGTATTTTTTTCTTACATTAAAGAGCGTTATAATTGGGGTACAGAATACAGAAAGCAGGATCTAGAATATCTGCCTTATGCTTTAAGAACCAGAAGAACTAATATAATTAGCCTAGTGTAGTTTGGTTCATTGCTAGCACTTGTAATGTAGCATTAAGGTTTGGTTTCATTAAGCAGTAAAGAATGACTGGAATGTCTTACTCCCCTTCTGCAAAGAATGAGCTACTAATGATCTTTTATCGCTCTTTATTTACAGCAATGCAAGCGATGCCTTGGACAAGCTGC
Organism: Panax japonicus; assembly: GCA_020205505.1. Lineage (NCBI taxonomy): Eukaryota > Viridiplantae > Streptophyta > Magnoliopsida > Apiales > Araliaceae > Panax > Panax japonicus. Next base: position 77,410,114 of record CM035092.1, on the reverse strand, counting down.
GGTTTCTTAGTGTTACCAACAGTGAGCTTATAAAAGATGCAGTTGATCTCGCTATCCGCATCCAGACCGATAAAGATAACGGGATGATTACAATCACGTAAGCTATGTATTAAAAAAAGTTTTAGTCGTTGAATTTTCTACTCAATGAGAATTGTGTGACCTATAATTCTTTATGCAGAGATTCTGGTATCGGTATGACCCGCCAAGAACTTGTTGATTGTCTGGGAACCATTGCGCAAAGTGGGACAGCAAAGTTTCTAAAGGCGTTAAAGGTGCAAATTTTAGAATATATATATATATATATATATATATATTTTCATTTTTAACATCCCATTTTTGTGCTTGCATTGCATAAATTAAGTCCTTGACCAAAGCCATAGTACTAATACAAACCACATTGTCTCACAGGAGAGCAAGGATGCTGGAGCTGACAGCAATTTGATCGGTCAATTTGGTGTTGGATTTTATTCGGCCTTTTTAGTTTCTGATAGGGTATTTCTTGTTCATGAGCTGTATAATCTGCTCGTTATTTTCTACTTTTTTACTTGGAGTCTTTTTCATCATATTGTTTTCTATTTAAAGGTGGTTGTCTCTACAAAGAGTCCAAAATCTGATAAACAATATGTATGGGAAGGAGAGGCCAATTCTAGCTCCTACAGTATCCGAGAGGAGACGGACCCTGAAATGCTCATCCCTCGGGGTACCCGCCTCACATTATATCTCAAGGTTTGTACACACTTTATATGTTAATTGTTTTTACTATTTGATACTTGTTGATATATATATATATATATATATATATATATATATATATATATATATATTCAAGCTTACCCTGATCTATTTCTCCCTGTATTGTGCTTTAAATCAGCGTGACGAAAAAGGTTTTGCCCATCCAGAAAGGATTCAGAAGCTCGTGAAGAACTATTCACAGTTTGTTTCATTTCCAATTTACACTTGGCAGGAGAAGGGATATACTAAAGAGGTGACATAGTGCTTCTGGTACCTCTCTATCCTTTTGCATTTACTATCCTAAATATTCTGCCCTGCACAGGTTGAGGTTGATGAGGATCCTGCTGAGGTGAAGAAGGATGAACAGGATGCAGATGCTGAGGTAACCTGTTTTCCACTGGCTTACTAAATCTGAGTTTTTTTAGCCATCTTTTTCTTTTGAAAGGAGTCATAACATACTGGCATTTTTCAATTGTATTTTCTTATAACAGAAGAAGAAGAAGAAAACTAAGACAATTGTGGAGAAGTATTGGGATTGGGAGCTCACCAATGAGACACAACCAATATGGGTTAGCTTTGAATTGTTAATTCACGTTAGCTCATATATAATACCTGTCCTCCAAACTAAGTTATAATGCTGTTATCAATGGCAGCTCCGGAATCCTAAGGAATTAACTACTGAGGAATATAATGAGTTCTACAAGAAGGCCTTCAACGAGTACTTAGAGCCTTTAGCATCTTCACACTTTACAACAGAGGTGTGATAATGATGTTTAAAATTATTTATTATGTTTTTAATAATTTCTTTGACCGTAAGTTTGATTTTCTTTTAAGTAAATTATGCTGGTTGTGCGGCATCACAAAGTTTTAATTATGCACAAGGGTATATCTTCAGTCCCCAGAGGTTATTTGGCAATAGAATTGATACACTATGTTAAATTTTAGTATTTTTTCGGTGCTTACTAATTTCCATTCCCCTTTCTCGCAGGGAGAGGTGGAGTTCAGGTCTATACTCTATGTGCCTTCTATTGCTCCCATGGGAAAGGAAGACATGGTCAATCCCAAAACAAAGAACATAAGGCTCTATGTTAAGCGTGTATTCATTTCAGATGACTTTGATGGAGAATTGGTAAGAACAATAACTAATTGTTACCAAGAAAAGGTTTGAAAGGGTTTATGATAAGAAAGCTAACTCATTTTCTGTTTTCCTTCATTGGATGGAGTAGTTTCCACGATATCTAAGCTTTGTGAAAGGTGTTGTGGACTCAAATGACCTTCCTCTCAATGTGTCGCGTGAATTACTCCAAGAAAGTCGTATTGTAAGTGTATTTGACTCATTTAATGATATTGAGGTGTTTTACCCTTTTAATTTTAATTTTTAATTAAAAAATCTCTATCATCTGACATTTATTTTCTGCCATTTAAGGTACGTATAATGCGGAAACGTTTGATACGGAAGACATTTGAAATGATTCAACGTTTATCTGATAGTGAGAACGGTGATGTATGTCTTATCTTTTTCCTTTTTATCTACATTCTCAATCTTGTTTGCAAATTTCTTTTTCTTAGAGAATTCCATTCACCTTGTGCCACAAATTCTATGCCTTTAAATGCCATCATTTCTCATAGCATATAATTTTGCTTCTATTAGTGGCAGTTCATTATCACCTCACCTTAGACTATTTTTTCTTGTTCTAGGATTATGAGAAGTTCTGGGAGAACTTTGGCAAACACATAAAATTGGGATGTATTGAAGATCGTGAAAATCACAAGCGCCTTGCTCCATTGCTTCGATTTTTCTCTTCACAAAGTGAGGAAGATATGATCAGTTTGAATGAATATGTTCAGAACATGAAAGCTGAGCAAAAGGATATATATTACATTGCTGCTGACAGCGTGACTAGTGCAAAGAACACACCCTTCCTAGAGAAGCTTCTCGAGAAGGATCTTGAAGTATGTGTGGGTTTTGAATTATAAGGAGTTAGCTTTGTTTTTGTATGCTGCCAGTTTTTAATTGTTTTGGCCTCTTTGATGCAGGTGCTATTCTTAGTTGATCCCATTGATGAAGTTGCAATCACAAACCTGAAATCATTCAATGAGAAGAATTTTGTTGATATTAGCAAGGAAGACCTTGATTTAGGTTAGTTGATAACTTGGTATATTGGATTCTTGTCAACTTTAGGAATAATTCAAGGTTTGTAGGATATGAAATTCATGCCATTTCCTTTCAATGTGCTTTGGGAAGGACAGCTTATATACTCCCTCCGATAAGATAAATTTTGACTTCATTGAAGTCGATTAGAGAAAACTTCAAATTCAATATTAGTGTGATCCTTTTTAACTTTTTTAAGTAATAAATCTTGTGACTAATAGTCCTTTTTAGATAGTTTACAATATTCATAATTGTCTTGACGAAGTTATAAATCCATCTATATTTTAAATTTGAAAATGTCTCAAACTAACTTCAGTCAGTTAAATTTGATTTTATATTTTATAATGAAGGGAGTAGAGCAAAGATGGAATGGTAAATATGGTAGGACCATAAAATTAATAAGCTCTTAGAATGAATTGAGGTATACTACCTTTTCATTTATTCAGTAATTGAATATGCGAATTAAATTAACTTGATTTTTAAAAGCAAACTCAATTTGCTGTCATGGAACTTTCTTGCTTTTCTTTTATGTTGTTGGAACTTGCAAGTCTTCTTTTACCGTTGGTAATAGTAGCCCCTTTCTCAATGTTTTTTTATAGGAGATAAGAACGAGGATAATGAAAAGGAAATTAAGCAGGAATTTGGTCAAACTTGTGATTGGATAAAGAAGCGATTAGGTGACAAAGTAGCCGGTGTTCAAATCTCTAACCGTCTAAGTACATCCCCTTGTGTTCTTGTATCTGGCAAATTTGGTTGGTCTGCCAACATGGAGAGGTGAAATGGCAACTTTTGCCGATACAGTTTTTTCCCCCTACATTTTCTTTTTGACATCCTCATCTGAAGATTGGATATGTTGCAGGCTGATGAAGGCACAGACTGTTGGTGATACCGCTAGCCTTGAGTTTATGAGAAGTAGGCGGATCTTTGAGATCAATCCTAATCACGCAATCATAAGAACTTTGGATGTATGATGATTCCTTGGATACTTCATATAGTTCCTTTCAAATATTTTACTATAGTTAAGTTTGATAACTGTGTCTTCAATTTTTTTTTGTACTGGTGAATGATCCAGGCCGCATGCAAAAGTAGTCCAAATGATGAGGAAGCCTTGAGGGCTATTGATCTTTTGTATGACACCGCATTAGTTTCCAGTGGCTTCACGGTAAGTAATCCATTTTCAACTCTTTATTCAATCATGTTAAGTTTCACATTGAGTGTACCTAGACAAGTACTTTATCCATACATTGATATTCAGGTGTGGTTCTGCATCATGCATGTTACATCTCATGTTCAGGATAGGATTATAAAGCATTTCTCTCTTGTAGGCTTGAATAATAAAGCATCTCAGTTGTTTTGTGAGTTGTGTAACGTTATAAGCTAAATTAATTTTGGGACTGGTTCTACTAGAGGGGTCTATGCAGCAAATAAATGGCATGACACTACGTATAGGGCCTAGGGGACTACTAGTTCTACATGCTTAATTTGGCATGGTCCACCCCTGACATGGCTTTTCATGTGTGAAGAGGGAACATCGAGGAACTACCCTACTTTCTTGTGGAAGTAGGATGCTCCCCAATTTAATGAGCGACCAGAAAAAAAGTATTAATGTAAATGAATTGTTGTGATGTAATTGTGATAGATGATGCTTTTTGTGTTGTGTTCTTGATATTCTTCCGATTCATGCAGCCTGAAAGTCCAGCTCAACTTGGTGGGAAGATCTATGAGATGATGACCATGGCTCTTACAGACAAGTGGGCAACACCTGATTCTGAGTTTATTCAGCAGCCACCAGCGACCAACACACCGAGTCCTGGAACAGCCGAAGCTGAGATAGTTGAACCAACCGAAGCCGAGATAGTTGAACCAGCTCAAGCTGGTTCTCAGAAATGAGGAATATTTCATAGTTGAGCTCATTTTCTATATACATAGTAGGTTAAGAAGAGGGAATTTTTAGTTGGGTTTAAAAGCAATCTTTATTTTGAGAAAATGAACATATGAAGGGTTAATTTATCTTCTACTACTTACTGAATGATCCATCCAGCTTATGGGATTTTGCCAAAGTGATAAATTTTATATATTCTGATTTTATATATTCTGATTTATCGGTGGTGCTAATTTTGCTACTAAATCTTCTTGGTGATTCTTTTCGAGTCGGTCAGATATATAATCCTGGAAGATAAGCTCAGCTCAGCTCAGCGTGGTACACAAGTGTTGGTTATTTTGTCAAAGCATGTCAAAGTCTAGTGTGTGAACCTGTTGAGCATAGCATCGTTTAGTTGAGGAACAATACGATCTCTTGTAATCTGACGGTAATTTTGTAACCTTGTGCATTTTATTTTATAAATAAAAATAAAACTGATTATTTTCTTTGGGACGGCCAACAAAATTGGAGCTGACCGTTCACATTGTAAGTACCTGTCAAAAACTGCATTATTTGAGTTTTTTAAGGCATGCACCGGCACGACATCATGATAGCAGCAGGCAGCTACTTTGGATTTTGGGGTACCTAATGTCAGAAACAAATGCCATTAATTATCAAGTTATACCTTGTCCATCACGGCCATACAGGGCCCTTTTTGGGTCTATTTGTCTAGCTTATGTGTGTAAAAAAATAAAATCAATATAATAATTGGCAGTTCGTCAAATAATATGATGGTAACAACCAACATGTTATTACAAATTCTATATGTATAGGAATTAATTCATGACAACCGGTTGTTATGGACATTATTTGAGCAACTAAGCTTGTAATTGTTCATCAGTTCAATATAATGGATGACAAAAATTAAATTAATTAACGGCTCAGCCACTACATCTTGTAGCGGCAATCACTAAACTTCAAAAAGCTATTCACAATTACATAATTGCCCCCTTCAGATTTAAATTTGCAAGCTTGGTTAATTCCTCTTTGCCGCTACAATGTCATGTTTTTCTAACATCCCAAATTTTCATGACTGCTGACTTTTTGTGTGTTTCTCGTGTTAAATTAATTATGGTGATTAATTTTTGGGCCATTGTCCATTTTAATAAAATATTTCCAAAAAATGATTGTTCTACAAATATAATTTAATTGGTAATTTTTTTTTAAGATTAAAGATGTATTTCATTTTCATGTTCACCCTTAAACGTTAATGATTTGTTAATTAATTTGGTAGTTGTGATCTAATAATAAAATTATGCTTAAAAAATTGAAAATATTATGCATTTTATATAAGGAAATCTATTGGGAAACGGCAGACAATCCAAGGTTCTCTAATATGTCAGTTTCGGACGTTAACAAGTTGTCGTTTTGAAGATTAAACTATAATTAATTAATAAGCATTAGTTAATTGTTTCTTACAATTTACGATTTTCTTCATGTCTATTCAAAGGGCCCATTCCACGCTTGGCTAGCATATTACTACTACTATTATATAGCACTCCACTTTTTTAGCGAATTGGAAGGAGCAAACTAAGAACGAATCGGTTTCATCGTTATAGTATAGAAAGTCGATTTTTATGCTAGAGTGATCGAAAAAATCATCGTTATAGCCGGTTCGTTCTTAGTTCACTTCTTCCAGTTCGCTAAAGAAAACCGAACATTATATAGTACTACTATTGTGTACTACTTTCTTCTTTCATCCCCTCAGTTTGACGATCTATGTTTTGTTTAGTTTGACGATGTATGTTTTATCCACTCTTAAAATTTCTAGAAATACGGATACATTTATTAAATGACGATTTTCTAAGAAAAATATCCTTAATACATGCATGCATGAATGAATGAATGAGAAATAGAATAGACTTTTAGGAAAATGGTAGTATATATTATGAATATCTATGCTGATTTTTTGATTGACAGTTACGTGAATACGTATTACTCCCTCCGTCCCAAATTATATATTGTTTTAGAGTTTCACACAGATACCAATATATGTGATAAAAAATTTAAAATACCCTTATGTGCTGACTTTTTTGTTTTATGTGCGTGAATCCTTATTGGTAGGAATATGAAAAGGATGCTTAAAAAATAGGAGAGGGTGAATGAGAGTAATGACTAAAGGGGCAAATTTGGAAAACAAAAGAAAAAATGCATTGAAATCTTGAAAAAGTAGATATTGTGAGATAATTTTATTTTACTAAAACAGCAGATAATTCGGGACAGAGAGAGTAGTAGTTATCTTTTTAGAGAGATGAGTAATAAACAGGACTCTCTTATAATTTATATCAATCTCGTATATTAATAAATTTCGTAGTTGTAATTATGCGTAAATTTATTACAATATATAATAAGACTCATGATATACAATGCAAATGTTTACGTCTACGTACTTTTTAATTATCGGTTACTTAGATAAGTATTAATAGTAGTTTTTTTTCAAAAATACTACTATCACATAAAAAAATGGTCACATAATGCTCACATGCATACTGTGGCTCCTTGCCTGACATGTGGCGCCCACAAATATGCATGTGTATCAGTGTATGTAAGCATTATGTGACCTTTTTTTATGTGATAGTAGCATAATTTTTTTAGAAAAATGTGTAATAAATGGGTCCTCCTATAATTCCTACTAATATCATACTCCCTTCGTCCTTAATTATTTGACGTTTTAGAGTTTTTTATTTGTCCTTAATTATTTGACGTTTGTTCAAATCTAGGAGAATTAATGACAATTTTTTCAAAATTACCCTTCATTAAACTCATTCTCCTTATCCCAACAAAACTCTACCTATCCCAACAAAAGATTTAAGGGTATTGTAGACAATTGAATACTATATTTATTGCTTTCTAATCATTATCTTAATTTTGTGATCACTTTTAAAACGTCAAATAATTAAAGACAAAGAGAATATATTGATAAATTTCACAATTATAATTGAATATAAATTTATGACAATATATATCGACTCTTTTTATTAAGTTATCTGACTTTTAATGTTTTTATCCATTGCGAGTTATGTGGTACTTATTGCATCTTAAAGGCTCTTAAAAGCCTTCCTCTTATTCCGTAAGAGGATGAAGTTTATTTGGCTTAAAAAACAATCATACCTCTAAGTGCCTCTAAATCGTCGAGGGAGAAAATTTAGTCCAAATCATTAAGAGCTACTCCCTTCATCCCTTGTTTTAGAATTGTGCATATGTATTAAAAAAATAATTATATAATATTAAATATAATATTAATTATCTATATTGTCTTTATATTAGAAAAAAAGAGTGTTATTTATTGGGCATAAAATAGTGAGAAAATCAAAATTATATTTAATACTTGAGGTAATATTATAAATTAAGTAATTAGTACTTAATTGAAATTCTCAAACGATCTTTATTAAGAGACAAAAACACTTCTCTAAAATGACATTTAGAAAGGGGCGGAGGGAGTACCTCTTATTAAAAAAATTAAATTAATGAACAAAAATAACCTCAAGAAATATTATACTCTCACCATTCCAAATTATAAGATAATTATTGATTTTTGAAAAGTCAATTTAAAATATTTTCAAAAATTAAAATTGAGATGACTAAAAATTATGAAATCATAAATCTTACGATGAGCATTACTTTTTCGATATTTTTCAATATTTATCAGTATATGAAATAAAATCAAAGAAATTCATATCGATTATGAATATGAAATTTTTTTTATATTGACTTTAAAAATATAATAATGATCTTATATTTTAAAACGGAGAAAGTATAATTCTTCTTTTGAACTATTATGTTATGTATTGTTTTATTAAACTTTAATGTAATAGTCATTATATTATACATTGTTGCTACTTTTTTAAGTGATTTGTATAATATTTATTCCCTAGAGTATATGAATATTTTTATATAAATACATTCAACAGTATTACTCATTTGCTTTTTATTAGACCGCATGTTTAGAATTACCAAATAATTTTTTTAAACAATTCATACAGTCAAATAGTAAAATAATATTATTCAATATTTTACACATATTAGTTATCAAATAATTTTTTTAAATTTAGATACTATTTTATTCAGATAATTTAATTTATTAAGATATACTAATAATTCAGATATTAATTATTTAATTTTATCAAACACCGCCTTAGGTGACGTGAGGGCTTTGCCAGTAAAAGTCCATATTACCCTTGAAGGCTTGAAGCATGACAGTTTGTTATTGGTTATTGTTTCATCATTGGTGTATCAAACTATATATAAAATCATGCATCAGTTTTGATTTTAAATCTTTGCACTTTTGGTCAAAATGGTTATTAAGTTGGGTATCCTTGATATTAATAAAGAAAATAAGAATTAGGCACTACTCCAATAAGAGTAGCTGCTTGTACTTGAAGATAGAATTAATAGACGGACGGACGGACGGACGGACGGACGGACGGTTTTATTCTTTCCAAAACACATGCCCTAATTCCCTTCTTTCTTTCTGTTGGTAAGGAGGAACAATCTTTTTCCTTCAATTATTTCTTATGAAACTTTTTTAGTATTCCACATTACTTGAAAGACTCCAGAATGTATAAGAAAATATTATATATATATATAGGGTTATATGAATATACACAGCTGTGTATTATATAGTAAGGCTATGACGACGAGTTTTTAGGCTATGGACCGTCGCTATAACCCAAAAAACTGTTGTCATAGCCAACTATGTAATACACATTTGTGTATATACATTTTCCCTATATATATATATATATATATATATATATATATATATATATGTGTGTGTGGGGGGGGGGGGTTCCCAGGGACGGAACCATGATTTATTTTGGGGTGGGGTTGGGTTGGGTTGGGTTGGGTTGGGTTGGGGGGGGGGTGGGGTGGGGTGGGGTGGGGTGGGGGGCAAAAAATATATATTAATCCACCATTACAAAATATATTTTTACTAAAACAAAAATAATGTAAGAATAAAATTTGATTTGACAAAGACAATAAAACATAACAAAAAATAAAATAAATAGCTCTATAACATTCTATTTGAAAACCAAAAGTGCTGTTGTGCATTAATAAAACTCTGATGTTTTTCTGCTTTTCATTTTTCATTATTCACCACAGCTCTTTCCACGTTAGAAACAAAGCTTACATAACCCAAAAAATTGTAGATGGAGCCATAGTACTTAAAAAAAATTAAAATCTTGGGGGTTCCACAGCAACCCCCCACCCCCCACCCCCCACCCCCCACCCCAGCAACCACCTACAATAAAATAATGGTACGGTATGAGAGTTTTGTTTTTAAATATTTGTGATCGCTAGATCTGACAATGAACGATGTAAGATCTCACAATCATAAGTATACAACAAATAAAAAGTAATTACAAGAAAAGTGCATTAACCAAATAATTATAAAAAGAGTGTAATTAGGACCCATATTACAAAAATAGTACAATTCACATTAATAAGGAAACCTAAAATCAATGAGAAATAATTGTCATAATTAATAATTCAAATTCAAATATTTAGGATCTAACAACAAAAACAAATTCAAATTCAAATCTTCATCTCACTTTCCATATTTTCTCTCTCCTTTGTAACTAAGAAATTCCATCTAGCTCGTTCATGGTGTATGTGTAGCAGATCTGAATCTGCATCTTCCATTCTCTAAAATAACTTCAGATTTCTCTCAAATACTTGATTTGCGTACTGATATATAAAAGACTTTTTCACATTCTGCAACCAATGTAACAGAATTAGCAACTATTCGCAATCACCATATGCTAAATAGCCAGACAAAACACGAACAACCAAAACAAAACAAATAGAAGAAGAAGAAGAAGTCGGAGTTACCAAACCAGCAAGAACAGATCCAAAACGAATTCGGAGTAGCCGAACATAGAGGAAATCAAGAACAATCTTTTTTTATGAATATTTGGTTACCAACAAAACTTAAAATAGTTATCTTTGTATGAAGGTTGGCTACCAACTGCACCATATTGTCGATTTCATTCACTCATTCATCTCTTCTGGAGAAAGCACGAAAAAGAAAAATAGAAAAAGAAACCATGCTTCAGGCGTATAAGCTTTCATGCTCGTCAGTTTTGCGACATCAACCACAAGAAAAATGACCCTAAACATTACAAAGTGGAAAGTGAAGAATTGATAACCCAATTCAGTATTATAAGAGAGTGATATGTAATGTAATGTTGATAACCAAACTTTTATACCAAGGTAACAATACATTTATACCTAGGTAACCAATCTACCTCCACATCTGCAGTATGAATTGGTTACCTTGGTATGAAAGTTTGGCAACCAACTGCATGAAGGTTTGGCTACCAACTGTATCACATTCAAAAATAAATTGGTAACCTAAAAAAACTGAATTAGTTACCTTGGAATGAATATTTGGTTACCAACTGCACTCTGAAAAAAAATATCAAACAAAGCGTGCCTTTTAGCCGACCGAAAAATATCAAATTCTTTTCAAAGCCTGCTTGCTTTTTGCAAATAAGCCTCAGAACTCAAAAGTTGTTGTGTTTCCATAATTAATCTCGCTTTTAAAAAACATCTTAAAAATAAAATTATTATGAATATGGTGCAGTTGGTAGCCAAACTTTCGTACAAAGGTAACAATTCTACTTTTTGTGGGTAACCGAATATTCATAAAAAATAAACCGCGCCTCTGCCACAAAATCATTTCTGCGCAAACCTCTCACCAAAACGAATCATTATCAATTGGGTGAGGAAGGCGGTGAGAGAAACCTTCAAACAAAAGAGAAGGATAGAACAAAAAAAAATCAACCAAAAAGAAAAGGAAATAAATAATACAAAAAACTATATGTATTTATGTATATGTTTAATCACAACAAAAAACTATATGTATTTATTACATATAAATAATACACATGCAATTCACTCTACCATGCCAATCTTTAGAATCCATTCAATTCGTGGTGATCGGAGATCCCAAAAATCGTTAAAAAATCGTCGGAGATCCCAAAATTCATTATACATACATACATATATATATATATATATATATATATATATATATATATATACATCTAATGTAATATGAAAAACATGATCAATTTAATACTTGATCAATTTTTACATAAACGTGAGCCATCAATTTGTGTGAGAGAGAGGTGGGGATAAAGTGAAGAAGATGAAGATGACAGACGGAAAGTGGGTTTCCTCCGTTTGGTGTAATATTATTTTGAAAATTGATTGTAGTCTATAGATAGTAGCAAAAAAATGGAAAAAAAGAAGATAAAATATAAATCACATCCCAAAATTAAAGGAAGCATAAATATGTACTAATAATGAAAATAAAAATTTAAAAGCATTAATTGAGAAAATATTTTATGAGTGCACTATTGTTGTAATTATTTTTTAAAATGTAATAGAAAATGTAATTGTTCCTAATTTACATGTGTGGGTAAAATTAAAATTTTATTTAAATTAGGAGAGTTCATCAGTTATATAAATAAATATTTAAACCCTAACCTATCTCACATATCTCTAATAATTGACTGCGAAATGAATATGTAGCGCAGCCGCATTACAGAGAAGGGAGGAAAAAAAAAGGGAACGAACTAAGTAAAGTTAAGGTATGTAAAATTTATTTTCTGTATATTAGTGTAATCAATTATTTTGGGCAAAGAAGATCGCATATGTGGAGGAAGTTGGCTGATCAGACTGGCACAATATAATAGTTCAGTTCATGTCATTATGGTTGGTCCAGGAGATGATAGTGTATAAGATGAATTCTTATATCTTAATAATTAACATAGTACTTATTATATTATTATTATAGTTCACGTGCCTGTTAAAAAAGAGAAATAATTCGAATCATGTGTTATGATATATATATATATATATATATATATATATATATATATATAACATTATAGCAGTCTTTTTTTAAAGATTAATATAATGATTGCTTTGGGTTGTTTAAAATAAAAATAATACTAAAATTGTGGGCATGTGAAGAAGCTAGGTTGGTGAATTTTTTTTATGAATGAATGATTTATATAATATATATATTATATTAAGATTACTGTTATGTTAAAAAAATGATTAGATGATAAATTATAATTTAATTTGAATTGTCTTGTAAAATTAATGTAATTGGAGAAATTAATTTCATATTAATATAAATTATAATTAGTAAGTAACTTATAATTGTATTATTATTACCTTTTATTTTGATCGGACGGAGGGAATTTATAAAGTTATTTTTGGAATATAAATTTTGGAGTATTAGTAATTGATAAAAGGCGATGATTAAAGGTATATTAAATAGATTATGAATTACTTTGGAATTAAAAGTTTGGATTGTTTTTAATTTGAGGTGCATATGTTTAGGTTGCGAATAACGTTTCGTATTTGATATCGTGGCAGTGTGATATTTGGGTTTGGTGAATTATTTCGCTTTATATTCAGGTACGGATTCCGTACTCTTTTAGCGATACTCTTGTTAAATTTGATTTATTCGTTTATTTCTTTATTTCGAATTCTATTATAATTTCACATAATGATTGAGGATGATGAAAAATATTTTAGAAAACGAATCCAGTAAGACAAAAGGATAAATATTAGGGATTCGTATTTCGGTTTATCCAAATTCAATAATAATCCATAATAACCAAGTGTGAAGTAGAATTCAAAAATAAAGATCAAAACATGGATACAATCAAAGATAGTAACCATAAAAGACATCTGGGACGAAAAAGAGAAAATTTTATTTTTGGTGAATAGTGTTGTATTCGTGAATAGTGTCGTATACATGAATAGTGTCGTATACGTGAATAGTAATCCCGACACAAAAGTTCCAAATTTGATTAAAAAGTTCAAACCAATATTTTGGCATAATGATATTGAAGAAAATAACATCCCTTAGCTCAAAGAATCAGTACTTCAGAATGAAAGGTCGGAAGTGATGCTGAATGAAACTTGTACTGAACAACAACTCTCAAAGTATCTAAATACTCACAAAATACGCTTAATAATATAGAGAGAGAAAGAGAGAAAGCTTATGTTTCTGGTGTGATTTTTAATTCTAACTTTACCCTCTATTTATAGGAAAATATTAGTCTGCCAAAGCAGACTTGACCTGCTACCTGATGGCTTTACCTGCTACTATTGTCACCCACCACATTTGAAATAAAATTCAGTATATTTTTTCACCAACCATAAGTGGGGCCCACTCAATTCTAGAATTTTCCACCAAAATCAATTATAACCCTAATTTTCGAATCAGACACCTTAAAATTCATAACAAATCATTCGTTAATTTTTAACGGTTCAAAATTTGTGGACATATACTTAACTTATATATGTATAACATATCCAAAAATCACAACGATCCAACGGTCAGATTAAAAATTATAACTCACGCAAAATATCTCAAGAACAGTAATTTAATTTTTAATACCTCCATTCCGACAAAAACACCTCAACATTAATTCCTTCAATTATAACCGCATAAAATAAATATAACCATCAATTATATCGTCATAAAATAAATATTTTCTTATCATATAATCAATAATTAATTATTCACAAATAATATTACAGAATCACAATTATGACAACCAGGCCGTTCGCGGGAAAGAGGGGCTTTCCGATAAGGATTTCTTCTTACTGGCGCGTAATTAGGTGACCAAACCTCTCCTTAGACAGAACTTTCTAGACATTGCCAATAATGCTATCTAATAATATTATTCAAATAATATGAATTATTGATCTGATAATGGAAAATACTATGCATTGACAATTATTGAAATAACAATAATATAAAATATCAACGCAGCAATTATTGAATTAATAAAATAAAATATTGAATAGTAACTACTGTAACAATTATTGAGTAGTGTCTTCTTACGTAAGGATCAATAATTCAAAAATACTGTGCAATACCATGTGCTACTGTGGAACCACACATATTACTGTATTTTTAAACCACCGGGTATTCCAACAGTGTTAACGGTAACAACTACGCCGTTATTTATAAAAACTCAAACTTGTCGTTTTCTTCATCCGACAGTTATTCTATTATGAGGCCCACGAATGACTGCGCCGTCGTACGAATATTCCCCGACAGCAAGAATATTCCACGACCAAACGAATATTCTCCAACAAAAATGGATATTTTATAACCACTTTGCTTATTTTATAAAATTTGCACATTTCACCCATAACCAAAGTATTATATCAAATTAACTCTTTATTATTTCAAGATAATAAATAGAGAAAATTTAATTTTATTCATAATAATTTGGGGTCTTACAACCTCCCCTCCTTATGAAATTTCATCCTCGAAATTGACGTACGTACCTGATGTTTCGAAAAGGTGAGGGTACCTCGCTTTCATTTGGAAGCTATAATTTGCTTATTCAGATAGTAGGATATATGATTTGGAGTTTGGTATGGTGATGGAGAGATCTTAGTAGTAGTATATTTTGGTGTAATATTTGAGAACTAATTTGATTTGAGGTTATGATGTTTTGAAACTCTTAAGGACTTAGGAGAGCTGGTGATAAAGAGATATTAGTAGTATATTCTTTGGTGTAATATTATTTGGCGAATAGTGTAAATTAAGGATGAGATATTTTGAAGCTCTTGAGGACTTGGGGAGAGTTGGTAATATGGTTTGCATAGTTATTTTGGTTATCTGATGTCTTTAGAGTTTTGCGTGAATTTATGTAAAATTAAATAAAAATAATTTGATATATCTTTGTCATGTGTGGAATATAAACGTTTTACGAATTAGAGATAATTTTAAATATTTTGGGTATTCGAATCGTTTTTAAATGAAGAATTTTTTTTTGTGATTTCAAATTATGTTCCGAAGAGTACGTTTACAAGAATTAAACTCAAAGATATTAGCGACGGCCCGCACCAATGGTGGAGCATGTGACCTAATTTGATGCAACACGAAGAACTTTACCAAGGCTTGACACGGTAGCTGACGAAACGGTTACAAGTACATTGATGATTACGTGGACCGATGACTTATCCGCGTTGATCGTTACAAATGGCGGCGCTACGTAGTAACTAAATTATTTTTTTGTAGCTTATTTGAATTTTGAGGACGAAATTATTTTTTTAAGGGGTGAAAAATGTAATAACCCATATTATTTTATTAATAATTAAATATTAATTGATTTTATCTTATACAGTTGTGTTTAAATTGCAAAAGGTAAATGATTTTGTTTCCCTCTTTTCTTTCTTGTTTTGTTTGGAAAAAAATTAAATTTTTTTAGTAGATAATTAAATAACTGATTAAATTAAAATTGAGGAAGATAATTCCTTTTGTTACGGAGCGGGAAGCTACTTGGAAGATGGAGGAGTCTATTCGAGCGGAATACCCGCATCTTTTTATAATTAGGTATTTTTCATTCTTTTGATTCCGGGGACGGAATCCTTTTTAAGGGGGAGGTAATGTATTACCCGTAAAAAAATAAATAAAAATAAAATAATAATAATAATAAAATATATTATTAAAGCTTTTCATTGGACTTTTTATAAGACAGACTAAATTTATGTTAGTTTTCTTATGTTTGGGTTAAATTTATGTGGGCTAATTAAAAGTGATGGATAATATTATTTGATTACAAATTGGGCCTTAATATTCATTGAACCCAATTTAAAGTTCATTAGGGTAAGACCCTCTTAATTAATAAATAGCTAGCCCTAATCTTATTTGTTATACAATATTTCGAGGGAAAATAGAGGAAGAGAGAGGCGACGGCTCAAGACGGAGGAGGAATTAACAACCAATAGTGAGAATAAATTCAGGTTAGTATATTATGGTTTGAAAATCATTTTTGTAGTATATTTTCCTTGAGTATTTGTATGATGATGGATGGATATTAAGTAATATAAATATGTAAGTACATGTAAGATAACTATGAAGAATTTTTTCGAATCAGTTATAAAAGAGTTCTGCAATTATATGTCTAATAATCTAATAAGTAGCAATTGAGTGAATAGTCAGCATATATATTCAATCAAGGAGGGAATTGTCCAATTAAAATAATGAAAATATTGAAAGTGACTTCATATTTGCAAAAGTTGTTTAATTGCTATATATAATAAGTTATGTGTTGTTTGTTAGCTAATTAATATATAACATATACATATAATGTTTAATGTATAATCATGATCAATGGGAATGGAGGCTTAATTATATTACTAAATGGAATCACAGAAGACTAATAGAAATGGTTTAATTAGTATATATGTATTTGTATAATATTTAAATAAGTAATTAAATTTAATGTTAAGATTATAAAAGCTATGCTGGAAATTTTGCATAATGAACTAATTCATTCTGTTGATGATAGTAATAAAATTTGTCTGCCAATAAATTTAATTGTATTAATAATTAAATGATTAATGATAAAAAAAAATATTTTTTTATAAGTGTACTTATATTTATTATTATTTTGTCCAAGTCGTTCGAACGGAAGGAACTTAACGAACTATATTGGGATAATAATTTTGGGTATTGCGTTGCTTATTCCAGGTACGGATTCCGTACTCTTTCAGCGGCATTCTTGTTAAATTTGATTTATTCGTTTTGTCCCTTGTTTCGAATTTCGTTATTATTTCACTTAATTTTTCCTGTGAAATAAATATATTAGTTTCATTTTAGAGTTAATACATATGACTCATATTTGTACTCTTTGAATTAGGTTATCTTGATTAGTACTATATATTTATTTTGATAATTGTAGAGCGGTACATGTTGCTACATTCTTTTTGAAATCTTGTGACTATAATTTGATTTGGTTCAACATGTATATATAGAACCCTTTTGTTTGGTATTATGTCGCATGTGTTGTGATATGGTATTTTTGTTAGAATATATCGTAGGGTATACTTAAGCTATAACCACCTGTGGGGGTACCACAGACTGTCGTCTTGGCACGAGAGACATGACACTTTCCCGTGGCGGTGTGATTAGTCCACGGCGTCTCCCGTTTGGGCTCCGGAGGTAAGTGGGCCATTTGGTGTTTTTGTTGTGGGAGGCGTATGGGTTAACCCTAGTTTCTGTTCTGCGGATTGGTGATGTTGTGCCAAACACACCTATCCGATTTGCATACATTTGGATTCGCAGGTCCAATGTGTGATTTGCCTGTGTGGCATTATTTTGACTTGCCTGTGTGGCATGGTTTTGACTTGCCTGTGTGACATTGTTTAACTTGCCTATGTGCAAGGTATATTTCTGAGCTCAATCGGTATGAAATAACCCAGTCATTTGTTTCAAGCCTATTATTTTATTGTATTAGTTGTTGACTTCTGTTCAGTTCAATTCATCGGATTAGTTACTTCAGTTCGTTATTTCTTTAATATTCTGGTTGTTTCATTAATTCCGTTGGTTCAAATATATTCTATTCAAATCTTCAGATATTTATTTTTGTTAGAGGCAATATTTTGTCTCAGTTGATTTTGTATTTAGTTGTATATCTTTTGTATCTTATATCTGTACTGGGCAATTGGCTCATGCTGTGTTTTTCTTCCGGCAGGTTTGCAGGGGTGATTCAGGGCTAGCTAGTGTGATGAGAGAGTTGCCTTTGACCATCTAGGTTGTTTCGAATTTTAAGTTTTGATTATTTTGACTCTAGTTGTAGAATTATAATTAGTACTTTATTGGTGGATATCATTATTACATATGTTGAAGTTATTAGTGCTCAGTTTACTATTTTAAGGTTTGTTGTGCTTTGTGTGTGACCTCCCTTTCCTATTCGGGAAGGGGGTGTTACAGAATAAATCTCACGTATAGGCAAAAAATGAGCCGACTTGGTTAATCTATCAACAATAACCCAAATCGCATCTATACCTTGAGAAACTTTGGGAAGACCTATAACGAAATCCATAGTAATGTATTCCCACTTCCATTTCAGAATCTCAAGTGGTTGAAATGGACCCTTTGGCACTTGAGGCTCCGCCTTTACACGTTAACAAGATAAACACCTCGAGATAAACTCCGCGATCTCTTTATTCATATTGATGATGAACTCTTTAATATTAGAAGATAGTAGAATTCATCATCTACGTGACTCTTCTAATGGATTGCTGTTTTCGCTGTATTTGTTGATCTAAAACATGTTGTCGATTATATTTTATCACATTTTTTCCCTGTTGAAGACTAACGATAATTTGTTGTATATTATCTTAGTCATAATAATCTTTACTGGGCTAGTTGAGCTCACCATTTTCCTTTTTGTTCCATTTTTCTTCTCAGGAGGTGAGAACATAGCAGGATCGAGTCAGGGTATGGAGTGAGGTTTCTAGAAAGATGTTTTAGCAGTCCTCACTATTTTTGTAAATTTGTAAAATAGTGTTTGATTATTGTAATGAGGACTTATTTGCATGTGGATATTGTCTAGAAGATAATATTTGTATTTAAACTCACAGTATGTATTGTCGTATTTCACACGACATTTGTATTATTGAAGTTGTAGTTTTGCTTTACATACCATGTATTTGGCGACTCAGAATGGGTGTTGTATTCCTGTTTTGGGGGCGTCACACTTATCTAAAGTTCTCAATAAAAAATTTCCATAATATTTAGGGAGAACCTCAACAGCTATAGACCACCGTTCTATTCCCTTGTTATCCCCGCTCGACTCGGCAACACTCTTATTACCTGAAAGGAATTGTGAAGCAAAAGGGTGAGCACAAATAGCCCAGTAAATAATATCATGACTAAAGATAATTAAATTATCAATAGTCTTCGTCAATAAGATAGCATAGATTTAGAACATAGGGTAGATGATAAAAGTTTTCAACCATAGTTGCAGCGGAACGAACAATCCATTAAAAAGAGTCAAATAGACCATCAGGTCTATTATCTTCTCCATATTAAAAGTCCACCAATAATATTTTATCCCTGTAACATCAATCAACAATTCTTGTCCACAATCATATGAATAACTCATAATCATAATTGTGATTCTGAATTTCTTTTTGCACCGAGGACGAAGATAATTTTTATCACCTGAAACATCAAAAATCATGGTTATACCAAATCACAATTTCTGATCATAAACATACTAATAAATTTCATCTTTGCACTACGGCCAAAGATATACAACTGTATAACCAATAACCAACAGTTAATCTTTGCACTACAGACCAAAGATATATAACTGTAAAACCAATAATGTTGTGACTAAGCTTAATAGTATCACGACCACGAATTATCCATACACTACGGGCTAAGGATATTCGTGTTTTCAATTACGGTCATGATTATACTGAATAATCTGTGGTCATAATCATACCAAGTCCATCTATGCACTACGGGCCAAAGATGACTTTTACCACATCATTTGTAACATTACGGTCATGATTATACCAAATAATTCCTGGTCATAATCATACCAAGTCCATCTATGCACGTAAGTCACATATGACTTTCAATATATAGAAGCATGATGATCATAACAACGATTTAAAGAATCAATCAAATGAGATAAAGGAATAAATATTAAATATTTATAATATAAATTATTCAAGGTTCAAGTATATCCCAATGTTATCAATCACTTAATAATCTCATAGTCTAATATCATTAATATTATAACAATATTTAATTATTTCTTAAATTTATAAATAATTTATTTTTAATTGTTTACATTTTACCAAATAATACATTTAATCATTCAAAAATGCTATACTCATAAGATTTCATCACCAATGATCAAATCTCTTATCAAAAATCTGCATATACCCTATATAGGATTCCCAAGCCATAAAATCTTATTTACCAATTTTCAACTTCACATAACATATTTAACTCATATACTCATAAGTAGTGTATTTTCATGAAAATGCCAATCAGTCCCAAAAATATTTCTTTTCTGGGATTTAGCAGAATATAGTCCCATATTGAACATATATTTTTCTCATAATTTTTAAAATTCATTTACTATTTTTCATAAATCAATTTCTAATTAATTTCTTAAGAAATTAGTTACCTCAAGTTTAACTCCAGAAATTCCCAAATCTTGGCAGGATCTTACACATGTTAACATGATCTTCCAGTTTAAATTTCATGGTCATCGGAGTTATAGAACTCCAGTTATAGCGTTTTTCGTCGAAAAAACCTAAATTTTGAAATTGTCATAACTTGCTCATTTTAAGTCAGAATGAGCTCATTTTTGGACAGGAGGTACTTTATACCATATATCTTCATGTCCCAAAAGGCCAAAAATTTTCTCATAAATTAAATGGCCGAAATAGCCCTTTTAAACTTCTGGGCAGTAGCCTTTTTTGGTGTTTTACAGTTTTTGACTCTTTTGCTAAAATCAGTCCACATTAAAATCTATAACATCTTTTTCAGTGATTCCACTTGGATAAGTTAGAAAACTCATAGATCTAACCCTAAAACTTGACCACACTCAAAAATTCAAAATATAATAGGAGATATGGTCAATTGAATTTCATATTCCATTTTCACCAAAATCTGATTTTCAACCCTTTGTGATTTCTAAGAAACTTTTATGTTTATACATAATAACCAACATAACTTATCATAACACTTACTAATATTACATATACCCATGATTTTCATTAGTCCAATGCTATTATAATGACTTTCATCATAATTCACGTAAATAGATCATTTTCACAATTTAATAAGGAATGAATACAAAGGATCATTCACCATGCATGTGGTAATCCACATAGACAAGTTATTCTAACAAAATAATAAAAAATGGAATAACTGAAGAATTCACCATGCATGCGATAGATCGCACAGACAGGTTATTCTCAACAGAATAATAAAGAACGGAACCAGGTCAGGTGTAATTCACACCGACAGGATATTCAGGCGTAATTCGCACCAACAGGACATTCCAACAAAATAATAAAGAACGGACCCAGGTCAGGCATAATTCGCACAGACAAGATATTCCAACAGAATAATAAATAATGGAACTAGGTCATGCGTAAACGCACAGATAGGATATTCTGACAGAATAAAAAGAATGGAATGATAGAAGAATTTCACCATGTATGCAGTACTTCGCATAGACAGATTATTCCAACATAATAATAATGAATGGAATAATAGAAGATTTTCACCATGTATAGGGTAGTCCGCGTATACAGGTTATTCCAACAGAATAATAAAGAATGGAATAACAAAGTTCTCTTCATGAATACGAAAGAAATAATACCCATTACGAGTACAACAAATAATATCTCTTACGTTAGAAGAACTAGATATTGGAAAAGTGAGGTAGCATAATACTTTTCTTCTTTCTCTCTATAGTTTCTCTCTCTAGAGTTTCAGTGAATTCATAAGAAATAATGAAGGAATGAGCTTCTATTTATAGGAGAATGGACTGAATAGTAACTAATTTATGAACGGTCCATATTAATTTACTTTTAAATGGACGGTTCAGATTGGTTTACTATAAAATATTCTAATAAAACAAAATCTTTTAAATAAAATATAATATATTCTATTATAATCTAATAAAACGAATAAGTTTATAAAAATATTATGTTTTATATAAAAAAAATTACTATACAAATACTATGCAGGTACTATGCAAACACTATGCATAATAAAATATAATATATTCTAATTATTGTCTAATAAAATAAATAACTTTATAAAAGTATTCTGTTTTATATAAAAAGATTTTACTATTCAAAATACTATGCATAATAGAATATAATATATTATATTTATAGTCTAATAAAACGAATAACTTTATAAAAGTATTCTGTTTATATAAAAAGCTTTTCTGTTTTATTACATTAATAATACTAATAAAATAAAACATCATCATCATTATTATAATTCACACTATTAATTAACCGCGTCGTTCCCAAGAAAGAGAGAGCTTTCCAATAAGGATTTCTCCCTATTGGCGCGCAATTAGGTAACCAAACCTCTCATTGACAGAACTTCTAGACATCGTTAATATTACAAATAATAATATTAATAACTTTGTTATCTCAATTATTGATTTAATAATATATAAAATATCGACAATAATCTAATCAAACTGAGTGACTTCTCACGTAATCATTAATAATCAATATCGTGTGCTATTATGCAACCACACGTATTTTACCACCGATTATTTTATGACAACTTGCTTACTTTATAAAATTTGCAAATGTCACCCTTAACTTTAAACTTTTATCAATTTAACTATTTACCAAAATAGAAAAATTGAATACTTTTATTTCATAAAATTCGGGGTCTCACACTATGCATAATAAAATATAATATATTCTATTTATAATCTAATAAAATAAATAACTTTATAAAAGTATTCTATTTCATATAAAAAGATTTTACTATGCAAATACTATGCAGGTATTATGCAAACACTATGCATAATAAAATATATTATATTCTATTTATAATCTAATAAAACAAATAACTTTATAAAAGTATTTTGTTTTATATAAAAAAAAATTAGTATGCAAATACTATGCATAATAAAATATAATATATTCTATTTATAGTCTAATAAAATAAATAATTTTATAAAAGTATTCTATTTTATATAAAAAGTTTTCTGTTTTATTACATTAATAATAATAATAACAAAACAAATTTATATATATATATATATATATATATATAAACTTCCGTGACTTCATAAAATACCTCAATATATTTAACAACATTTATCATCATTATTATAATTCACAATATAATCGACCAGGTCGTTCCCAAGAAAGAGGAGGTTTTCCAATAAGAATTTTTTCTTTAGCAGAAACTTCTAGACATCGTCAATATTACAAATAATAATATGAATAACTTTAATATCAATATTATATTAAATTTTAATCATTTTTGAAAAAAATGAAGGTTTTAATATTATTTTAAAAATAATAATTTCTTTTAAATATTAAAAGAATATTTATTTTAAAATTATAAAAAATATTTTATTTTAAATAGTAAATATGATTATTATTTGAATTTTTTTAAAGCTTAATATAATTAAATGTAAATATAATTAAGATAATTATTATTTAAAATAATAAATAATTATTATAATTATAATTCTTAAAAATAAAATTTTATCTTAAAATATTTATTTTATTTAAAGTATTAAAATTTGGGGTTGAGTCGAATTGGATCGGGTTGAGTCGAATTGGATCGGATTAGGGTCAAATCGGATAAAAAAAATAGAATCGAAACAAATAACACTTTAAGGATTCAATTGACGAAAAATATACTTCATTGACAACTTTAAAAGTGGACGTTAACTTAGAGGGTAACAAATGTCATTTAGCCCTACAATAATGATAGGTATAGATTGAAAGAATAAAATAAACTAATCTAAAATTAAAAGTTAAAATTATTATTTTTTAAAAATAAATTAGCTGTCAAAATAATTAATAAATATACTATTTTTTATTACCTTCGCTTCTCTATTCTATTTGTTTACGCTTTATTATAAATAAAATTGAAAAAATAAAAATCTACTTTTTATTGTGTGAAATAAAAGAAGCACCTCTAAAATGTTAGGAATTGACATATATGGGTACATTATGCTGGTGTGTGTTATTTCAAAGGAGAGCAGTGTCCTTTAGTCTAGTCCTACACCCCTACTCTTCTAAAGACATAACTCTATAACAAGCCGCAGCAGCAGCAAAAAGACAGAAAACTCCAGGTGGGACCCATTCTGAATCTAAATATCTTCCCCATCTCTGCAGCCGAATTTACCAAAACATATTGCGGATCCTCAAATTAAATGCCAGTAAAACGGAGGGACTCTTTCGTAAACTCCGACCTACGAGACAAACGTAGGCACAGCTACGGTTACTTCTACTATGTCGTTTAGTAGGTGATTGTCTCTCTCTCCTCTCATGGGCCGTACGATCAATTGGTTACTCCTCTCCTAACAGAAGAGAGGAGGGTCCCACCCTGACGACGTTGACGTGTCACCCGCCGGTGCCTTCCCCGCCTATTTTTTATTTTTTAAAATATTATTAGTACAAAACACTAGGCGGGCAGGTTTTATAGACATAAAAATTGGACAGGTTACAATTTTTTTATTTATTTTTTTACTTGTCTTTTAAAAAATATACAGTATTTATTTTAATAAGAATTTTTATAAAATATAGTATTTTAATTGTAATTTAGATATATATATATATATATAAAAATATAATTATACAGACTGTATAATTTTATTTTTGTATATGTATCTAAATTATACCTAAAATATTATATTTTATAAAAATTTATATTAAAATAAATATTATATATTTTTTTAAAAACACAAATAAAAATAAAAATAAAAATAAAAAAAACTATCCATCGCCTGTCCGTGTAGAATTACTGTTATTAGTATTTGGTTTAGTGAATTGTCTAACAAAAAAACAAATGATGTGTCAGAGGCAACTGTCTCGGGCCCGACGAATTCTGTCATGTCTTCCAATGGCTTTTAGGCGGCAAATAATCGGAACCATAAGCCTTTTTGGCGTATAACAAAAACAAACAAAGTGATGGAGTTACCGGCATATTATTGGCTTAAAAGTTTAAACTTTAAACAAATGCAAGAAATTTGATTTTGTTAAGTTTATATATATATAAGTTATATATATATATGGGAGCTCATCCATAGCAAACGTTTGCTGCAGCAAACAAGTTCTCCCTGTCGCTACAAGCCGTAGCAGCAGTCCCTTTTCCTCTTAGCCGCTACAGCCTGTAGCGGGCAGTGTGGGCCATATGGCTATAATATAAAAATGAGTTTATTTTTAGGTATACATAATGTAAAAATTAAAGATAATGATAAGATAAGTATGAATAAAAGATAATGATGAGATAAGTCTGAATAAAAGATAAATTTATTTTATAATAAAAAATAAATTTATTTTATTATAAAAGATAAATTTATCTTTTATTATAAAATAAATTTATCTTTTATTATAAAATAAATTTATCTTTTATAATAAAATAAATTTATCTTTTATTATAAAATAAATTTATCTTTTATTATAAAATAAATTTATCTTTTATAATAAAATAAATTTATCTTTTATATAAAATAAATTTATCTTTTATTATAAAATAAATTTATCTTTTATTATAAAATAAATTTATCTTTTATTATAAATAAATTTATCTTTTATAAAAAATAATTTATCTTTTATAATAAAATAAATTTATCTTATATTATAAAATAAATTTATCTTTTATTATAAAATAAATTTATCTTTTATTATAATATAAATTTATCTTTTATTCAGACTTATCTCATCATTATCTTTTATTCATACTTATCTTATCATTATCTTTTATTTTTACATTATGTATACCTAAAAATAAACTCATTTTTATATTATAGCCATATGGCCCACACTGCCCACACTGCCGCTACAGGCTGTAGCGGCTAAGAGGAAAACGGACTGCCGCTACAGCTTGTAGCGGCAGGGAGAACTTGTTTGCTGCAGCAAACGTTTGCTATGGATGAGCTCCCTATATATATATATATACACACACACAGTTATGTAATACATAATTCGCAATAACCTAAAAAAATATCGTCAAAGACAACTGTGTACTACACAGTTGTGTATATACATTTTTCATATATATATATATATATATACTAGTTGGGTCCCGTGCCTCCGGCACTGTATGGACAATATGATTTATCTTAAACTTTGAACGACCAAAATAATTTATTGAGTGAACGGGAAATTTAAAGTCATTTGTATTTTATTAGATTATTAGATAGATAGATGTATGAACGGTGGGATTTATCTCAAACTTTGGACGGCCCAGATGATTTATTGAGTGAGCGAAAAATTCAAAATCATTTGTATTTTATTAGATAGATTATATGACGAATCTTAGACCTGACAAAATTGGCCCAGGCCCGCGGGCCCGTAAAAATTGGGCTTTGGGCTTAACATTTTTAGTCCATGAAAACTTGGGCGTTTTGGCCCGGCCCGTGGTGGCCCGGCTCGCGGGCGGCCCGTGGCCCGTGAGTTTTTTTTTTTTTTAAATAAAATTTTGCTACTTGTAGGGCTTGAACACAAGACTTGTAAGTAAATAAATAAGAGTTCAAATCAACTAAGCTACAACAACTATTTGTTTTTAATGCAATCTTCAATAAATTTTAACTATATTTGAAAATTATAAATAAGATATGTAGTTAATGTAGGTAATTAATTAATAATACTAATTTATAATACTATTAAAATTTAATTGATTTAGATATGTAGTTAATAATTTCAAAGTATAAACTATTAAACTAACAATTATTAGTTTAAGTTAGATAATATAATTATAAAAATTTAAAATAATATAACAATTATTAGATTGCAAGTCCAAAATCTATACACAATAATATAGATAATTTTATCCCTTAATTATGCAATCCCCTACTTATTGTAGTACATTTGGAAAGTAAATTAATCATTATCCCTTAATTATGCATTCCCTCTACTTATTTGGAAAGTAAATCAACCATTATCCCAAATCATGCCTTTAGAATAATATCTAAAATTATAATACTATTAAAATTTTAATTGATTGAGATATGAAGTTAATTTAAGTAATTAAAATTATTATTATTACTATTTTTGGTGTATCAAAATTTTGCAAAAAAAAAAAAAAAAAAGCCCGCGGGACGGCCCGGCCCGCCCAACCCGGGCCTCACTTTTTCAGCCCGCCAAAACCCGGGCCGTTTTAGCCCGGCCCGGGCCCGCCCGCCCGTTTGCCAGGTCTAACGAATCTACACTATACTTCTTAAATAATATTTTTTATTAAAACTACGTCATTTTGAAGATTTTTTAAAAAACAAAATAATATTAAAAGAGAATAGTCCCAATTGTTTTCTTTTTATATATAAAAATATCACTTGCGACCCCACTTGTATTTTAAAAGAATCTTTTAGAGAGTTATGCTATTTATGATGTATATTTTAGATCTGCCCTAATTATATAATTACACTCACATAAGCATAAATTTATTTTTATATAATTACACGCTCACATGAATATGAATTTATTTATTTATTGTGTGAGTATTGTAAAATAATAATATAAAATTTGTTTGTATGTATAATATTGATTTTCGTACAATTTTTTTGCTTCATATGGTTATGTCAATCAAGAAAAAAACTAACACAAAAAATGTTTTGAAAATATATGTTATTTTAATTAATCTTCCTCTCACACAATATTAATGTAAAGTAATTAAACACATTTAATTTGTACAAATAGATAGATGCAAACAACTAAAGGTGATAGTGTATCTCCCTAGCTTTACATATCATTAATTTATTTTTATTTTTATAACAAATAACTGAAATATATATGTTAAAACTCTGATTTGTTACAAAATTTAAAAGACCACGAGAGTAATTAAAATATAACTCAGATGATAATTATTTCAAATAAATAATAATTTTTAAATAAAGATGAACATCAATTATATCAATATCTAGTGGACAGAATAAATATTTTTGAAAAAAGATTCATACTCCTTTGAAATAATTTTTAACGCGAGCAATAAAATAAAAAGTTATTGTAAATTGTAATAACTCAACACCCAAACATGCAATGATCGATTGCTACCAATCAACATGCCAAAAAAGAATAATGCTAGAGACACAAACTATTTTATAAATATTTTATAAACTGTTGACGTGGCATACTCCACATCAGCATATTGTGTGGGACCAAAGACTACATTAAACAATTTGTTGATCAATAGGCTAACGTGGAGTATGCCACATCAGCAGTTTGTAAAATATTTGTAAAATAATTTGTGTCTCTAGCACCACTCGCCAAAAAAAGGTCAAAAATAAAAATAAAAATATCAAAAATACATATAAAAATATCAATTGTCTGTTATTTAAGTTGAGTCGTTCTAGTTCACTAATATACAAAGTAACAAGTACATGATATTCCACCTCTTTTTCCTATTTAAACTTATATTTATAGTCAAAAATTATGAATGTACAAATTTTCATAATTAAGTTACATGCATATCAATCACAATAAAAAAATAAAAATAAAAACCATATACACACAAAACCCCTCATTGCTTTGCTTTTTATGAAGACAAGAAAAGTGGTAGCTGGAAATGTCTGGACGCATTTGCTAGAAAAAAGGTTCACATCATTCACACTGTTAATTATTATTATATTATCTTGCTTATGTAAAGACCCAAAGGTAAATTAAATAACAAAATTATTAACTCCACGATGATTTTTATTATTTTCATAATAAAAATATTATTGTAGATGTACAACGACGGTAAAAACGGTCACTATATGATCTATATCGATATTTTTATTATGAAAATAATATTTTCTGTTGGTATTTAACAATTTTCATTGAATAAATATCCTAGAAAAAATTTCCGATACTATCATTTTTTCACTTTATATTATACGGTGCTTGTTCGACGTTTGGAACTTATTAAACGCAATTCGAGAATCTTGTTTGTTTATAAAGAATTTATTTCAAATATAATTTATTTAACTCACAAACATTGCAATTTTCTCATTGCGTGCAAACGACTTGGCGGGAAATTTAAAACATGTTTAGTGAGTGAATTTAAGGTAATGATAATGCTAACCATGCTTCAAGTGGAATTTATGATAGGTTCGAATGTTATACAAATTATACATAGAAGTGGTAAGGGCTTGACAAATTATCTGATCCACTAGACTAGACTGACTCTAAATGTGGCATTATTACTGCTTTTGTTAAATTATATTAAATTTATACCAAAAGCTTGGATATCCAAAATAAACGGTACCATTCTTCAGCAAATCAAATATATTGAACCAAAAACGAACCTGTTATAATGACGATTTTTTTCGTCACTATAACATACAAAATCGATGATAGAATTATGACGATGATTCAAACCGACGCTATAAACCGATTTATTATTTATTTATTTTTAATTTGTTGAGAAAGAGACCATCCAAACAAATTCATATATATATATATATATATATAGCAAGGGTCAGAATCGTAAGGACTCCCTTACTTTGTTAAAATGCGGTTTTTTTTGATTTTTTTGGTTTTTTTAATAACTAAAAAAAAAGTTAATATTTTGTGGAACTGAAATTTTTTCATAATACAGTGTTTTGGATGTGATTTGGGTACGTATAACAAAATATGTATGTACAGTCTGGACAGACTGTACCACCACTTTTTGGTATAGGTATTCAAAACACACCCAAAACATTATATTATGGAAAAATATCAGTTCTATAAAATATTAAATATTTTTTTTAGTTGTTTAAAAAAAAAAACCAAAAAAAATCAAAAAAAATAATTCGTATTTTAACAAAATAAAGGAGCCCTCACCTGATCCGTTCTGTATATAGCAATAATTATATAGATCTTTGCTACTAATAACATAATTAACGAATTGTATTTTATGGATCACCAGATTCACCACAAGAAATCTTCCTTGGGAGGATGATATATATAGTGGGGGGTCTAAGTCTAGCAAGATCTTGTAACTATTTAGCCGAAGGAGTTGTTGCCCTATGTGGCCCATGAAATGGGACACTTTCTTTGCATGTACTACTACTCCCTATTCCCTAGTCTTAGCCAATGCTAGAAACAAAGTAAAAAGGTAGAGTAGAAAAAAAGGATAATTAGAAGTAATCACATAAATTAAAAAAATCATTTAATAACTAAAATTTGTGTCAAATTTTATTACTGTCTATTTATGAAAAATTAAAAATTATTAATACTAAAGGTGAAAATTTCTTTAGATAATGAGAGAAGATAAATGTGATGTAGAAAAATAAATAATTTATTCTCTTAAAAAATTATAAACGACAGATAAATTTAAATAACTTTTTCTTCTAAAACGTCACTTATTCTTCACCCCCATTGTAGATTTTTGTAACCTCCGGAATATTACGTGTATTCCGTGATTTATTAAGTTCATGTTTAATTATAAATTATATTTTATAAAAAAGATGAAGAATAATTAAGCGTTAATAATGTACTTGAAAATAAATTACTTAATTGGTAGATAATTATAGTATAGTAGTGTTTAATTAATTAAAGGAGAAATTTGATTTATTGGTGACATTATAATAATGAAATTTATATATGG
The DNA here is from genome assembly GCA_020205505.1 of Panax japonicus. NCBI lineage: Eukaryota > Viridiplantae > Streptophyta > Magnoliopsida > Apiales > Araliaceae > Panax > Panax japonicus. The sequence goes on along the minus strand of CM035092.1, from coordinate 77,379,217 downwards.
TGTGAAATCATTGGGACTATCCGGCGGCGACAAATATTTTTGACAATAAAAAAAAATAAAATAATAAGCGAAACTATATTTCAAATCTATCTAATAAAATACAATGATTTTAAATTTTTCGCTCACGTCAATAAATCATCTGGGCCGTCCAAAGTTTGAGATAAATCAACCGTCCATACATCTATCTAAGTAAAATACATCTAATCTATCTAATAATGAATGTGATTTCCGCTCACTTAATAATCATCTGGACCGTTCTAAGTTTGAGATAAATTTCACTACCCATACAGTGCCGGAGGCACGGGACCCAGCTAGTACCTCAATAAAAAGTCCAAATGTGATGTATGACCTACTTAGGATTGACGGATTCAATGATTTTTTTCATTAGTTACAAATTAAATAAATCATTTGCATTGATTATTAGTGTATAAGGTTTGTATGCCATAATCAAACAACAAAATTACTATTTTAACTCTTAACCTCTCCAAATGGTTAATATTTAATAGAGATTAGGTAATAACATAGGTCAATTATGTCACTTCTTCCACCTTTGCATCACCATTCCACGGCTTTCATAATAAATAAAATCTTCTCATGTCTTTCATAACCACACATATAATTGTATATATTGGGTTTTAATCTTTTATTAAACCTATATCATTAAGATTCTAGAATATAATCATTAGTTATTATGTTTTAACAAGGTTACAAATAGTCAAATCTGTTACGTATATATTTAAATGTGTTTTGCAATATCTTCAAATTTATTATCCTTGATTTTTTTATAAATTTCATAAATAAGATCAATTTTGTAGTCAAGATTATCTTATCAAAACCTAATATTCCTAAATTTTATAAATGAGATTAATCATTTTTAGAAAATAAAGAGAGTTTCGAATAATATAGTCTATGTATGTTTAACGAACCGGTTAACATGAAATTAATTTTATGATAAGTTGATCAATTGATCAATACAATATTAACACGCACAGAGAAATCACATCCCGACCTGTGTGTCGACACTGTATTAATCAATTTATCAAAATTAATTTAATACTAACTACTCTCATATTTAAAAAACTCTTGAATGTCTCATCATGAACAGAAAATCTCAAAATTGTGCTAGCCAACGATACCAGGCTAGAGAAAAAGAGAGAACGTGAAAAAGAGGAAGCCTAGCTATAACAAAAAATGATGGTCAAACTAATCAAAACTTTGATTTTAATCATTAATTTAATGTGCTTTATTTAGTCCCATTACTAAGCTCTTCTACTATTTAAATTATTTAACACACAAGAAGTTTATAGGGGACATACGTTACGGGTCATGATTAGTACTAGTACTAATATGTATATATTTATTTTAATTTTTAAAATATAAAATTCTAATAATACAGTGTATGTTAACAAATTCATACATACGGCGCATGTTATGCAAAAGACCCATTTCCGATTAATCGACGATCTTTTTTGGTATTCTTAAAAGCATAGATGCCCCCCCTCTTCTTTTTTGTTATGATATCTCTGAACTGAACATACTGGTTTCTTCCCCAACTCCACTTTTTCTACCATTTATCTCTCTAACTTTTTTATTTTTAATTTTATATTTGTGTGTATAGGACTCTATATTTAAATATCCGTATAAACAAATGCCCCCAACCCTCCAAATCTTTTACACGCTGGATGGTTCTGTCTCTGTCACTCTCTCAAAAGCAAAGCAAATGAAGAAGAGTGAAAAACAGAGTTTTTATGACTGATTAAATAATATGAAATTATGAATATTACAGTTCTATAATTTGGGGGATTTTTTGATCCTTGTTTTTGTTTACTTTTTATTAACCCACCCCACTAGAATGAGATAATGATGTACACAGCCTCAACAACATATGCTCAAAAACAAAAAATATCAAGAGAGAGAAAGAGGGGGTTAAAGAGGAAAAGAAAAGGACCTCTTTTTATCCCACATTCTGATCATTGATTCCAGTTGGGTTTGCAGTGAAACCAACTGGGTTTCATCCAAATTTTCTTCATCAAGTTTTGTTTGAAAAAGTTTTGATCTTGATGCTTCTTTTGGCCATACAGAGCTCTCTGTTTGTGTGTGAGAAAATTGTTGTAGGGATAGAGAAGCCATATTTTTTTTCCTGTGTCATAAATGATTCCATTACAGCTTGCCAAAACAGTCACTGGGTTTCAAGCAGCCTGTTTTTGGCATGATTGCCTTTATTCCTTTGTGGTCTCCTCAAGCGGTATGTTTTGATGAGTCTTTACTGCTTGGAAGAGTGAAGAGGAGGAAAATATAGAGAACAACAGATAAGAGATCAAAGAAAAAGGGACCACATATGCACATACATGCCAGGTAGTGTAATTGGAGCTCTATTTGCTGAATAATCTACTGGGGTTTCTTGTAATTGCACTTTTGTGGTTCAGCTTTCCTAGATAATTTCTCCCAGGTTCTGCTTTTTAGTTTTCAAGGCTATTTTTTTAGGAGCTGCACTAGTTTAAGAATCAGGGGTTTAAGCAAATTTTGAAAAATTCATGGAATTCCAGTTGTGACCAAGTCTTTACAGGGGATTTGTCTAAAAAGGTCTGATTTTAATGAGTTTATTTACTCTTTCTAGAGTTTTCCTTAAGCTTTCAAGGCTCATTTTGAAGGTATGTAAGTGGGTTTTGGTAAAGATGTCTTTGAATTGCAAGGTGTCGCTCGGCACAAATAGCAAGTTGTCTGCCAATTCAAGGTCAAGAAGGCAAATGAACCTTTGCATGGATCTAATTGTGGCTGGATATGGAGAGCACTACTTTCCTTTATGTTCCTTCTTGTTCTTGTTGGGATCATTTGGTTCATATCCTGTTCGAATGATGGGTTTTTATGAAGAATGGAGACACTAGAGATTTTTGTGAAAACAAACCTGGAATCTTGCTTGAACATTTCAATGTCAGCAAAGAACAACTTGATGCGTTGGCTTCTTTCTTCGAATCGGATCAGGTACTGTTTTTGTAACTACACTTTAAATCTAATCTATTTTTACTTATCAGGCTGATGTTATTAATACTTAGCAACAATTTCTGTTAGTTACCAATTGGATTAACACACAGAATGATACAGATTAGTCTTTGCTAACATCTGATCTTTGGTGGTGTTATATCTTCAATTGGTAGGTTTAAAAATTTGACTTTTTGTGTATTTTAATTTGTAATTCATCAAAGAATGCTTATAGTGAGAACTAAGTGTTAACAAATGATAAAGTGAAGCTGCAAGTGGGTATAATTCAGTTAAGATGTTGTAAATACTATTGTGTGTTTCAAAGGCTCACAGGTACTTAAGAAAAAAGAGGTGAAAAAGAAGAGGATAGGCGAATCTTTTTTTTCATATTTCCATGTTGCTGAAATTCTATGCAAGAGACCTATATTGATTTGCATCCTCTCCCTCTCTCCCATCCCGTCCACTCAATCTCCCTCCTACTCTTCACCCCCCTCCAAAAAATAAAATAAAATAATAATAATAAGTCCTGGAACTTGCATGATTTAGTGCACAACAAAAACTTAGACAATTAAAACTTCGTAATAGTTATATTATTCTTGAACTTTATCTGACACCTTCCACAGGGATAGAAAAGAAAATACCATCTTGTGGATTATTTAGTTGTCTCATTTGTTGCTTAAACTTGGAGTATTTGTACATTTTCCATGATTTATTTGTTATCAAACTCTTTTATCCAATTAGATTGTTTGATATTTTGCAACTGAAAGTGCGCAAAGTAACTAAAGTTCCTGAGCATTATTTTCTTTCTGATAAGAGTGTTTATATTTTAACTTTTTACTTTTGAAAAGAACTTTCTGATGGTGATAGAGTGATGGCAACTGAAAAATTATAACTGTTGCTAAAGATTATAATTATATATAAGATTTTTATTCTTAGCTTGTTAATCTATGTCTTGCAGATCACGTCTTTGAAATGTACCAAACAATCAGAACTTGAAATGCTTCCCTGTAGTAGTAGTATCAATTGTGCTCTTGTTGTGCCAACTTTAGATAACCAAGGTTTGGAGAAGCAGCATGGTTGGGATGTGAAGAATGTAGAATGGCAAGACCAATGTCCTGTCAGATATGAGAATACTGACCCTCCATTGGAGGAGAAAAAGTCTGTATCAGTGGTTTTGCAGTCCACAGCTTCATCAACCCAATCAAATTTCAGATTTCTGAAGTGGTAAGACATTTAAACCCATTACTTTTTTTCTTTCAGCATTTTAGTATAGAAAATCATTAAGTTAAGTTGTTTCGTTCTATATGTTATGGAGTGCCTACTGAGTGAAATATGATGATAACCACATCCTTTTGTCAACTTTGTCAATTTATCTTGAGTCGGAAAGGGGTAGAGCCCTTCCCATAGTCTATAATTTCTCTTTTCTTATCAAGAAAATAAGGCTCTCTTTCTTCAGTTTTTCCTCTTTATTTTGCATATTGAAAATTAACATGCTCTTATGGAAGCGTGTTATTGAAATATGATAATTATGGCTATCAATTAGAAGAGAATGAATCTAATTGCAAAAACAAGAGAATATCTTCTTACTTTTGGAGACACTTTTGTATGAATCCAAATTTCCATTGGATCACTTGTTGTGTATTATTTCACTGCGTTATTGTCAAAGTTTTTTTTGTTGGGTGGGGGGGGGTGGGGAGAGGAGATTATGCTATGCAGGAAGTCAGATAATTTTTATGTAACTAACCTTCTAGCCAAATAAAAATTAGTTAAGCCTCATATATGCCACAACTACACAAACTGTATTGCTGTTGGATCAAGGCGTAGGAGAGAATAAACACATAGACGCATCTTGCTTTGTTTCTTCTTTGGCTAGTAAAGCTGAAGCTGAATTTGAATTGTAAGTTGTACTATGAGTTTCAAACCAGCATTTTTTCAAGAGTTGAGCAGAATAATATATCTTAATTAAGCTAGTAGAAGTACGGATTCAGGAAATAATGTTCTAAAACTCGAAATACCCAGAACTCGTATATAGATTATTTGATTCAGATGTGATGATTTCACGGCTTTGTGACGCATTTCCAGATTGCTGATTCTGTTGGCTAATCTATTCTGCAGTTCTTAAATAATTAAGTTAATTGGTTATGTTGCGGTTTTGGCTTTGATCAGAATATGGGAACAAGGGAACCTGCAAATCTTGCAAGAGAGCATTGCAAGAGTATGTCCTTTTGTTTGGTGAAAGTTTTCTGGTGGGTCCTTGTTGGAGTGGCAGTGAGCGTCAGATTCCTGGTTTCAGTTATAAATTGTGGAGGACTCAAAAGGAGATGCTAGTTCAGCAGCAGTCATTGCCTCAGCACCAGCTGTTCCAGCATAAGCAACAACAGCAAGCCCAAATTTCTTCTAGAAGTGCTGGGAAGTGGAGGAAGAAGCTCCTAATGACGTTTGTCTTAGCTGGGGTGACTGGATCCATTTGGTTATTTCGGCACATGAATGCAGATATCATTTTCAGAAGGAAAGAAACACTAGCAAACATGTGTGATGACGAGCCCGAATGCTACAGGATCAATTCAATGTGAGCATGAACCATGTTCATGCCTTGGCTATTCTTCTCTCCACATTTCACCATGGAAAAGATCCTTCTGCTATTGATCAGGTAATGTTCGCATCTCTATTCACTTAAATACAGTTGCAAAACACCATACTTAAAATAATTCAACTTTATTCTTATAATATTTACCATCATGATGTTTGACCTTGACAATCTATTCTTTTATATCCAGAAAACATTTGGGGAATACACTGAGAGAACTGCTTTTGAGAGGCCTCTTACTAGTGGTGTTGCCTATGCTTTGAGAGTTCTCGACTCTGAGAGAGATCAATTTGAGAAGCAACATGGATGGAAGATTAAGAAAATGGAAGATGAAGACCAAACATTATCTCAAGACTGTATTCCAGAGAATTTGGATCCTTCACCTATTCAAGATGAATATGCACCAGTTATATTCTCTCAAGAAACTGTCTCCCATATTGTGTCTATTGATATGATGTCTGGCAAGGTATGCTTCATTTGCCTCATTCCCTTATTTATTGAACAACTTCCATATGTTAAACCCTTTAACCAATGACTTCAAATTTTCCTCATCTACCTTGCATTAATTCATTTAAGGTTTCCACTTTCCACTTTCCACTTTTCCACTTTCCACTTTCCACTTTCCACTTTCCACTTTCCACATAGAGTTGTAGAATGAACTTTCTCTTTTCATGTTTATGTAGTCTTATACCTGTAAAAGCCAACTGTGGCTTTAACCTCCAGGTCTAAAGGTCACACTCATGGAGCCAGACTTGAGATATTGCAATTCTGAAAATTCCAGTAATGGAATAGAAAGAAAGAAAGGTTCCATGGTTGATCAGTTTGCAAACAAGAAGGGATCTTGGCGGGGATATAGAATAGCTAATTATCTGTTTGGATTGAAATATTAGTGACGGGTGAACTAAGATTTTCCT